>CAUJRU010003205.1:0-54255 GCA_963277665.1 Viscum album
GAGGCAGGGCCCGCACGAGCCCCGTCGTTTCTTTCGCTAAGTAACGCACCCGCGAAAACCCGTCAAAGTAACTGAAAAGTCAACCGACGCGTTTTCTTTAATTCTTAACAGACCATTTAATTGGGCGGTTTATTTCGTGAATTAAATGGACTGTTTCTTCGTGAATTAAATGGGTCGTTTCTTTCGAATTGATGGATCGTTTCTTAACCAGTTTCGTGTTGGCATGTTTATAAAATAAGACCAACCTAAAAATCCTTGGAAAGGATTTGAAAGAATCTTCGTTCCTTCATCTCCCCGCGAAGAACGCGAAGAACGCGAAGAACGCGAAGAACGCCGGAACCGGAATCCGACGACGCAAGATCCGCGACGTCAACAGCTTTTCCGCGACCTTCTTCTTCTTCTTCGGTGCCTCTTCTTCCGCGGCGAACCTGCGATCGGCGGTTAAAGGTGAGAATCGAATCTTTTTATTTCTCCTTTTTTTTAAATTTCAATAACAACGGATTTAATTAATTAAATCCGTTTGTTCTTGATCCGGAGATTGGCGACGCGACGCCGGATACCGCGACGACGCGACGATCACCTTCCTCCGCGACGAGCGATTCCGCGACGACCCCTCGTCCGACGACGACGACAAGGTAAGGGTTGATTGGATTATTTTATTTCTTTTCCCGTGTTTATTCTTTTCAAATAAAGAACCCGATCGGAACAATTTTAATCTATTTAAAATTGTTGATCGGTTTCTTTCTTGTTTCTCCCGTTGATTATGACTAACGCGGAGGGTGCGGGTCTAACGAACAAGACCCGGCAACCCTCCGTCGATCTTCCTTTTTGTGCGGATTTGGCGAGCGACGGCAAAAGCGCGACGCAAGGGCCATATGTTGATTCCGCAGTGGAGGACGCGTCCCGGGAGGAACAACGGCGCAGACGGGAGGCAAATCGGGCCACCGGAGCATCTCCGGCGGCCCGCGGAAGGCGGCGGCGGCGCGGGTCGCCGGCGCGGCGGCGACGGCGACCGGAGGCGGCGGCGCCCGGCGCGCCGCCGTGGAGGAAGCCCGCCGCGGCCGGTTCCGCGGCCGCGCGGAACCGGGACGGACGCGGCGGCCCGGCCGCGTCCGCGTGGCAGGCGCCCCCCCCCCCCCCCCCCCCCCGCGGGGCCGCGATTCTCTCCAGCCGCGGGTCGAGCCCGCGGCAATCTTCGGCCGCCCGGCCGAAGCCGAGCCGGCCGGTCCGGTCGGCCGGGCCGCGCCCAGGCCGGACCGGACCCGGCCGAGCCGGTTCGGGCCGGGTCGGGCCGACCCGGTTCGGCCGACCCCAGGGGGGGTTCGGGCCGGGTCGCCCCGGGCCCAGTACCCCCGTTCCGGGCCCTCTTCGGTCTTTCGCCCATATCTTGGGCCTGGGACCTCCGATTGACGAACCGTCAGCGGCTACGCGATCCTTGGATCGAGACGGTCGTTTCGGTATATTATACTCAAGGTTTCGGAAGACTTTGGGTTCGGACGGGTTGGTTCGTACACGAAGCCAACCGGGCCCTCGGAGCGGAAACGCTCATAACTTGAGCTACGGACGTCCGATCGACGTACCGTCAGCTGTGGTAGTTTCCTCTAAGTGAGACGGAACTTTTGGCATACTCCGCCCGAGGATCGGATACAGGCGGAGTACGGTCGGGTTGGTTTTTCCCTAAAAAACCAACCGGGCCCCTGGGACGAAAATGCCAATAACTCTCAGACCGGGCGTCCGATTGACGCGCCGTCTGTCGCGTTGAGGTCCTGTTGTCGATACGGAACTTTTGGATACATCAACTTCGGACTACCTGTCAGTTGATGTATCAGCCCCTCGGCTCGTGGAGCGGACCCTCCTAAACGAGCTCGCTACGTGCGGGGACCCTAGCGCTGGCTGTGACCTCGACGACAGAGCAGAGATCCTCCGTGGACTGCGACGACGGCAGAGCAGAGATCCTCCGTGGACTGCGACGACGGCAGAGCAGAGATCCTCCGTGGACTGCGACGACGGCAGAGCAGAGATCCTTCGTGGACTGCGGCGACGACTGTGCAGAGATCCTCAGTGGACTGCGTCGACTACTGCACTCAGCGATCCTACGCGGATCAGTGCCCGATCCTATGTGGGTCCTACTACCGGTTCTGTGTGAGCCACTGCCTACTGGTTCTGTGTGAGCCACTGCCTACAGGTTCTGTGTGTGCCCGATCCTGTGTGGGTCTTTGCGGGGGTTAGTACCTATCGATCCTTCGTGGGTCCGACGACTTAGATGGATCAGTGATCATCTTTGACGTCATCTGAAAAAGTATACCTGGTTGAGCTGAATCTTATGTTACTCTCCTTTGTGGATTGTGTTGAACTATCCTTTGTGGATTTACTGTTTACTCTCCTTGTGGATTTGAGTCTTGCTTTCCTTTGTGGATTGAGTTGTTCTTGAGCTCGTGAGCAGAGCTAGAATTGGGGACTTAGGTATATGTATGGGCATATACCTAAGTCGAGTCAGATGTTACTTCGTGATTGCACCTTTCTTTTGTGCTATATCCTTTGTGGATTTCGGGAGACCTTCGGGGGTCTCGGGGTCCTTACTGAGTAGTTGTACTCACCCCTGCACGGGCTATGCCCGCACCTTGTTGTGTTGGTTGCAGACGACGGACAGCGCTGATCACGGTTGGGGCGTGGAGCAGGACGGTACCTGGAGGTGGACCACTGGTCGGGACGTGCTCGGAGCGGACGTGGGACCCGAGGAGCCTGGAGGCTATCTGTACCCACCCTTCAGGTGGGATTTCCAGTGGACGACACGAGGCCGCCGTCTTTTCTTCAGTTGCTGTACTTTACTTTTTGTACTTTACAGTTGGGCTTGTATTCCGGCCCCTTTACTTTTCTGCACTTTACTTTCCGCTTGCTGACTCTGTGTGGTTGTTACTTATAAAGGCAATGCCTTCCCTGTTTACTGGGATTTTACGCCTTGGTGCTAGTCGCCAGCCCCTGGCCTATGGAAGGCGGGCTTGGGGTAGTCACGGCACGGGCCCCGAGGACGGGTCGTGACACATTTTGTTATTGTTGCTTTTTTAATGGGTTTTAAAGAAAAAATACTCATTTGAGTTATTATTCAACTAACAAAATCTATTTTCAAAAATTAATGGATTTTTTAATTAAATATTATTTTAATAAAATATTATCATTAAATTATTTATTATTAAATATAAATTATCATAAAATTTGTATATAATGGTAATTATTATTAATATTTAAAAGTTGTTTTTTCAAAACCCATGAATTTACCATAACTGTCAATTTTTATTTTAAATGTAAAAATTTTCCTATTTAGAAAATTATTTAGATAAAATGAATATAATTTTTGTAATCATGACAACCAAATTATCCAATGGTTAATTTTTAATCAATTTTTAGACATTGAATTTTTGGGTAAAAATTAAATAACGTTTAAATACTTAATGTGTTTTATGACATCATAATGACCAAATAGTGATGTAATAAAAAACTGAAAAATGGATATTTGGCCAATACATGTTTTACCATTAAAATAATTTAATTTTATATATGTTTTATTAATTTTACAATGCCTTCGTGGACCCTCGAAGGCTTTTAAAATATTTTAAATTTTTAAAATGATATCCATGGGAGTGTGACTCACCTCCACATAAGCAAGACTAATATTTTAATAATTTATAACATTGTACATATAAAATAATTTTTTCCACTCCACATTGGAAAAAACCATGTGAAGAAACTATGCGTTGGGTTGGGGTTTTGGTTATTTTAATGTGTAGTTTCCAAAACCTAAATAATAAATAAATCTCTCTACTTTCCTATATAAACCAACTCAATATCCCATTAATCTTCACTCATATATCTTTTATCTTAACCAAACCTTGAAATAATTTCTATATAATCCTCCCAAGGTGCCCTAAGGTCCCAATATTCCTCTCTCAATACTCTCACAATCCATTGTGATCAAACATCAAAGTAAGGGATCCCCACTTTCCTTCCTTCCTTATTTATGTCCATGTTTCCTTATATTATTATGTCTTTTCATTTTCAATTAAAAATTATGGGTATTATTTCACACCTCCCCTATAAATACCTCATTATATTTCAATTATGATATACTAGTTTCCATCTCATTAATTCCTCCCATGCACCCCTGTTACCATGCTGAAATTCTGTAAGGTGTTTCTCGCTCCTCATTTACATTCAAGAAATTATTTTTTATTATGCTTCTAAATTCCATTCAATATATTATGATATTATGTTCCAGGATCCCCCTTACTTTACATTTCATGTATAAATTATGAGATACCCCTTTCTTGTTCATCATACCATTTTATGATTTCTATTTGATGTCATTATGGTGCCGAAGATACACAAACATTTCCCATGCCGAAATCGTCATGTAAGTGAATACCATAACAATTTATCTATTAAGGGTACTAACCATTATGCACATGTACTTGTTTATTAAGTTCATACATTTATGTATTCCACATTTCTTATTCATGGAAATATTTATGAAGTTTAATGAATCCATGTTGTATGATCTATGGGGAACTCTTATGCATGATATTAAATGATTAAAAATGGGGTGCTCTAATAGTGCTCCAATTACTTGGGTAAAGATTAGTATCATGATATGTGAGGTGAAATTAGAGTTACACATGATAATTCATGATCAATTAGGGTTTAGTCATGCTCCATGTGAAATGATCCATGACTCATGCTAATATGAAGTTAAATGTTGTTGTCACATCCCCATTTTATAATAATCATGAAATATCATGCCTATATTTTCATGATTCTATTATGATCCATTTATATACCTATTTTCTAACATTGATTGTATTCAAAATGTTATTCCTTGTTTATTCCCTTAATGGGCTTTATAGCTCACCCTTTTCTTATGTATGACCTAAGGTTATCCCATTCAATGCTATGCATGAAGTAATGTTGTGGTCATGTAAAATAATTTTTCAATAAAGATGTTGTATTTTAGGTCTTAAGGTGTCATGTAATGTTCCTAATTTCCTAGGATACTAGACCTATCTTTCATCAGAGTTTAATTAACTGCATGTTTATGAAATAAATCCTATTAATGTTTGAAATAAAGAGAAGGGTTATTATCGTTGGAATCATATGAGAGGTTTAGTTATTTTTGGGATTGCAATTAGTAAACCCAATTAAAAGCCATAAAGATAAGAATACTTATAATAAAAACATCCCTAAATTTTTTTGAGTATATAGTAAGTGGTTTATCAAGAATATAAATCCATGTCCAGATATGAACAAGTAGAGGTGGCTCTATTACAAATGAATCTAGGGGAAAAACCCAAAATCACCGCTTAGAGCTAGACTCGAACGGGAACCGGTGAACAATAATGGGCCTTGAAGCACACTTGGTTCGACACTCACGAAGGATATGATTTGGTATTATATAATCTTATTATGAACCATTATTAAGGAAATAAAAAAATCCCCTAAGAATATATATTGGAAACTACATCGTGAATAACATAGATAGAATCCTTTAAATTCATATGTTAAGGAAATAAATGTAATTTATATATTATCCCTTTTTCATTGGATTCTCGTTTATTTGTTACCCCTAAATATCATTTTATTTTAACTAATGACAGGCAATAGGAGGAATTGATCCAACAACTGATTTGAAGATCAATGTGATGACTGTTCTAATGAGATTCCCAATCCGATGGGAGTGGGAATCACAAACATTGTCATAATAATATCTTAGTTAACATGTTTTTTTTTAGAAACATGGGTAATTAGAAAGTTTAACCCCCCCCCCCAAATAACAAGCCTAAATATAGTGATTCACGAGAAAATGCCTCCTAATTTTAATGGATCATCTAATCCCTTAATCACTGAATAATGGATCAAATCTATTGATAAGATCATCTACATCCTTTAATTTTTAGAAAAAGAGAAGGTTATTCTCGCTGGTTATCATATAGAGGGTGAAGCTAATCAATGGTGGACATTAATCAGAAATATAATGCCTGAGGAAGGCGTTGGAATGGAATTATTTCTGAAAACTTCCTTTTGATAAATATTTTCCCAACACCCTCCAACTTAAGATAGAAAGGGGAATCCTTTCCCTCTAGAAAAAAGGTCAAAAATCCATCGAAGCATATGAGGAAAAATTAACAAGGCATGGAAAATATTACTCTGGATTTGTCATTTCCCCAAATACAAGGTTGAATTCTCATATTGTGGGATAAAACCTAGCCTACAAAAATCATGAGAGATCCTTGACATCAAAATCTATGAGGAAATTTTCCGATGTACTGTCAAAGTCAAAATGTATATCGGTGAATCTCAAGGGTATCATGGGGATATGAAGTGGAAAGTGTACTTTAATTCTGGCACTCTGATGGATAAATCCAATGGTGCTAAGAAATTCCAGCATCCCACTTGACAAATGTATATAAAGGAGAACCCCGAAAATTGTCTTAAGGGGATGAGGAAATGCTTTCGGTGTTGAAGAGAAGTGAACCCAGCTATTGATTGTAGATAAGAAAAACCCACAACTACAATAGAAGAGAGGAAGGATTTGTTTGACCCCCCAAGGCATTGTTCATTGCTTCAACTGCAATGATCCAGAAAAATTTTCAAACATGTTCCCTTATATAAGGGTTTTCATTGGAAACCAAAAACCTCCAAGGTAGAAAGGGTGATGTTTTTTCATCACTACCATTAAAGCGAACCGCAAAAAAGAAGTAATGGAAGGAATGATAGTTATTCATTCAATAATAGTGAACATACTTATCAATTCTAGTTCTACACATTCTTTTATATATCTAATGTTTTGTATACCAATACTAACACCACCAAAAATCATGGAAGTAGAGATGTTGGTGAGAACATAAAATGGGTCAATTATTCCATCCCATGAATATAACTACTCCCCTATCAAAATTGGTTGATTGAACTTCCTGGTGAACCTCAAAAAACACCTACGTGTGTAATTTGACGTAATTCATAGTATGGATTGGATTTACGTATATAGATCTGACATAAATTGGCGTGAGAGGGAAATGACACTCCATAATGCGAATAAACCCCCAATTCTATAAAAGTGAAAGGAGGAGGATGAATCTTCTTTAGCGCCATCATATAAAGTGTTTATATTTCTTCCCTATGATCATGCATATATTTCTCAGATTATGGAGTCTATGGAAGAAACCATCCTTGAAAACACTCTTATTGCAAGGGAATTTTCCGTAGTTTTTCTTGATCAATTGTATGGTCTTTCTCCTAGAATAGATGTAGACTTCTTAATTGATCATATACCTAGGGCTTTTCCAATATCCAAGACTCCGTATAGAATGACTGTTATAGAGCTTTAGGAGCTAATGAAATAACAATCGGAGAATAATGATAAAGGGTTTATACACCCAAGTGATGCAACTTGGGTTTCACCAGTTCACTTCATCAAGATGACGGATTGGTCAATGCACTATTACATTGATTATCATGAGCTCAAAAAAATCACGATAAAGAAAAAGTATCCTATACCATGAATTGATGACTTATTTGATGAACTATGTGGAGCACAATACATCTAGAAGGTGGTTCTATGGTCGATATATTACCAAGTAAGGGTGATGAAGGAGGATATCCCCAAGAGAACCTTTTAAACAATATACGGAAACTTTGAATGAATAGTAATGCCTTTCGGACTCACAGATGCTCCATCAATCATTATGGACATGATGAATAGAGTCTTTAGATATTACATTGAGAAATTTGGGTTTGTATTTATAGAAGACATTCTAATATACTCTAAAACCAAGGAAGACCATAGATTCATTGTACAAGAGACCTTGATAAAGTAGAAGCTCTATGATAAGTACAACATGTGGGAGTTATAGTTGATTGAGGTCTCATTATTGAGTCATATCATCACAAGAAATGTTATATCTATAGATCCCTCTAAAAAATGTGATTGATGGATTGTTGAGGTCATAATCTGTTACATATATATGTTGCTTCCTTAGGTTAGCTAGATATTATCACTGATTTTTGGGAAATGTCTCATGATCATAAATACTTTCACAAATGATTTCCAAAATGTCTCTTTTAGAGAGGTTAAATGATTCTCCAAAGGATTATGTGGTAATTACTAAGAAAGTGGAAACTATCAGAAAATGGAAATCCACATATTTTACTATTAATGAAGAAGGAATTTTGATATTTTGGATAAGGATATGTGTTCTATCAATTACAGAGTGAAAGAATAAATGGTTGGATGGTACACATAGTTCAAATTTCTCCATTCACCCAGGAAACAAATAGATGTGTTGATATCTTTGAGATAATTATTGGTGGATTGACATGAAGATGGAGATTGCTGAGTATACATCAATGTACCTGTTGTGTCAACAAGTGAAGGATGAGAGGCATAATTCTAAGGGGGCGATTCAAACATTACCCATACCCACATGGAAATGGGATAGCATCCCCATGGACATTGTCACCAGACTACAGAAGGAATCTAAAGGAAAAAAATTCTATCTAGGTTGTTGTGGATCATCTTACAAAGACTGCACACTTCATTGTAAATTGAGTGGATTTCTCATTAGATCCACTGCCACAGATATACATCATATAAGTGGTAAGAATGGATGGATTACAACAATATATTGTATCTGATCATGATTAAATATTCACCTCAATGTTCTGGAATAGTCTCCAACATGCTATGAATACTAAGATGAACATTAGTACGACTTATCATCCATAAACCAAAGGCCAATCTAAGTAGACTATCCAAACACTTAAGGACATGTTGAGAGCATTATCAGTAGACATCAATGGAGGATGGAATCAATATCTTCCTTTGGTTGAGTTGTCTTACAATATTAGTTTCCACTCAAGCATCAAAATGGCTCCTTATGAAGCCATTTATGGGAAGAGGTGTAGAACACCGACATGTTGGGATGAAGTTGGGGAGAGAAAACTCATTGTTCCAGAAATGGAAGATAAGGTTAAGATCATCCAACAATACGTTAAAGATACTAAGAGTCAACAAAATAAATATATTGATAGTTGTCGATGAGACCTACCATTTGATGTTGGAGATGTGGTATTGCTTCGTATATCACCGTGGAAGATACTTATGATATTTTGAAAGAAGTTAAATCTTAGTCCATGGTACATTGTCCCTTTCAGATCCTTGATCGCATTTGAGAAGTGGAATATCGACTATAACTCATATAGAACCTTTATCAAGTAAATGATGTGTTACATGTCTCACTCTTGAAGAAGTACATCCCTAACTCGTCACATGTACTCAATATAGAGTTGGTACCATTTTAGAATGACCTCTCCTATGAAATGAAGTCAATGAAGATCTTAGATCGTAAGGAAAAGTTCTAAAAAATAATATAATGCCCCTCATCAAGGTTTTATGGAGAAACCACATGCTTGAAGAGGCAAATGGGAATAGGTGGAAGTGGTGAATTAGAGTTACCATCATCTGTTTTAGTGTGGTAAAATGTAATTTTGAGGGAAAAATTTCTTAAGGGGGGGGGGGAGATTCTAACAACCCGAACATTTTTTAATAAAAATTCAGCTTAATCTAATTAAATGTTTTATTATGTAAAATGGTTATATTAAACACATGAACGTCCCTATTATTATGTTTTTGGATTTTAAAATACCATTAAGAATTTTTATCGTTGCTAATATATTCGTTGAACAGTGATCATATGATTAGTATAAATATAGGGCTTTAAAATCCAATTTACTCAGAAAAATGAAGAGATGACCCCATCCAGTATAATTCCTCCATTAGAAACCCATTTCTTAGAACTCAAAAAGAAGGTATCATCAATGGGATTCTCTCTTGGCCATGACCATACTGAGCTTCCACAGGTTAATCATGAATGGAACCACTTACGGGACAAGAAGAAGTTAATAGAGATTACCACCAGAGAAATGTTATACAAGATGCGCTAAAAGTTGGCCACCATCGCACACCTTACCCTTTGGTATTAGAAGGTTTTTTAAGGGTTTATGAAAAAATATCATATCACTATGATTATGTGGATTTTTTTTTGTATAGAAAAAATAATATACATTAATTTAAATATAGTTACTTTGTAAATGGTTTTTAAATCATAAATTATATTTTTAGTTAATATTAAATTATGAAATGTATTTTTATGAATTAATAGATTTTTTAATTAAATAATATTTTAATAAAATATTATTACTAAATTAATTTATATTAAATATTAATTATCATACACTTTTTATACAATTGTTTTTTATTAATGTGTGGAACTTGTTTTTTTAAAACCAATTAATTTTCAATAAATGTATTTTTTTTAATTTAAAATTCACATATTTATAAAATTATTTAGATAAAATAAATATTTTCTTTGGAATTGTGATGTTGAAATTGTCAAATGGTGAATTTTTCATAATTTTCTAAGACAGATGATTTTTTGGGTAATCATTAAATACCGTCTAAATATATAAATTGTTTGATGACATCATAATGACCCAATATTGATTTATTATTATACTATAAAAAGTAAATTCGGCCAATATATGCTTTAAATTTAAAATAATGTGATTTCATAATTGTTTGATTTATTTTACAATGCCTTAGTGAACCCTCCAATACATATAAAATATTGTAACTTTTCGAAATGATTTCCATAAGAGTGTGACTCAAATCCACATAATAAAGCATAATATTTTAATAATTTCGGATATTTTTCTTATAATATAGTATTTTACACACCACTTTGTAAAATATCATGGGAAAAATCAATGGTTTGGTTTGTGGTCTTTATTAGATTAATGTGTAATTTCCAAAATCTAAATAATAATGAATTCCCTCTCCTTCCCTATATAAACCCACTGAATATCACATTTATATTCACTAAAAATATTTGGAGCTAGAAACTCCCCTGATATCCTCTCTCTATAATCCTAAAAAGTCTCCCCATGATCCCAAGAAGCTTATCTAAAGCCACTCCCATGCCTTTGGGATCACACTTCCATATAAGGGATCCTCACATTCCATCTTTATTTTTGTCCAAATTTCATTATATTTTTATGACCATTTAATTTCAATTAAAAATGTTGTGGTATGACTTCTCACCTCCCCTATACATTCTTCATTATGTTGTAATTATGGGAGACCCCTTTCTCTCTCATTAATGCCTCTCATTTACACCTGTTACCATGCCGAAATTCCATAAGGGATTTCTCTCTCCTCATTTACATTCAAGCAATTATTTTATATTATTAATCTAAATTACAATACATATATTGATATATTATGTTCCATGACCCCACATAAATTCCATTTCATTTATAAAATCTAAGAGACCCCTTTATATCACATCAAACCATTTTACTATTTCTATTTGACATTGTTATTCTACTAAACTCACACCAAAATTTATCATGCCAAAATCATCATGTAAGTGAATACCATACCCATTTATCTATCAATGGTATTTACCTAAATGCACACGTAATGCATGATTGAGGAATTAATTTAATGTATTCCAAATCTCTTATTAGTCAAATAAATTATAACCATTAATGATTCCATGTTGCACGATCTATGTGGCACATTTATGCATGAACTGAAATACCATTAAGAAGGGTGCACCCTAATAGCTCTCAAATGCATTGTACAATGTTTAGTATCATGATAACCCAGTTTAAATGAGGTTTTCATCATTATAATTCATGTACAACTAGGTTTTACTCATTATCTATGTGCTTTGATCCATGGCTCATGCTAATATCATGTTAAATGTTGTTTCCACATCTCTATATTATGATAATCTTGCTATATCATTACTTTATGTTTACGTCTCTCTCAAAATACATTGATATACTTGTTGCCAAAATGTATTTAATAATTCATTATATGCCTTGTTTACTCCTTTAAAGGTTTTTCAAGATCAGCCTTTTCTTATGTATGTCCTCAGGTTGTCCCATGCAATGCTAAGTCTGAAGGAATGTTATGATCATGTAAAAGAATTCTTTAATAAAGATGTCATATTTTATGTCTTAAGTAGTCATGTAATATTCTTAATTTCCATATAAAATAGACCTCTAAATCATCATAATTTTATTAAGTTCATGTTTATATAAAAAACATGTTAAAGTGTGTAATAAAGAGCATGGTTGTTACATAATAGACCAGTACCACAATGATCAAGAGTTTGACCATGTAGCAGTGAGTTCACATGTACTTCAAACAATTCCAAACACCACTCTTAAACATCAACACTCTTTACAAATTATTTTAATCAATCTAAAATCATGAATTTAAATTCAGCACAAATGGAACACCATATAACACATTATTTTGAATAATATTGAATTGTTTACAGAAAAATATAACCCAACAGTCATATCCAATTTACAACTTATCCAATTCATGTTCTTCCACTCAAAAAAATAACAATCCTAAGGGACACAAAATCTTAACCTATTTTATAGCCACTATTTACCTCACCAACTTATCAATTATTCATATAAATTATCTCCCCTTACCCATTTAGATTTTGTTGGAAAACATTAAACATAAATCAAATTTTAAATCAATTATGCATTCAAATGAGTCAACATTTAATAATTCCAAGACTATGTTAGTGAACTCAGTAAAGCATATAAAAACACTAATATATAATTCCATGGCATCCATAAATGTAAATTTTGCCCACATCTTCATTATACATGAAACTCTTATTCTACTATAAAAACTATTCTTGAACATATAGAGAATAAATTCATGTGAAGAATCTCCCCAAATCTTTTAAAATAGTTCGCATTTCACACATGATATGTTCACATCTTAGCCCTTATAAAAACACAACCTGATATTTTACTTCTTCATAAATAAAGTAACATTCCTAGAATTTATATTGTTTTTAACCATCTTCAACATTAGAAAATCCAATGATAAGAAGACAGGGGACTAAATTCACCATACATTATCCTTTATTAAGTGAAAAATGAGATTTCTTATTCAACATTAATGTATTAATATTTAACACCCACATTGATTGTAAAATATTTTAGTTATATAAACTCTTATTAAAATATTCTATTATATTAGGAGAACCCACCTTATTTTCCACTTTATAAACATGGAATGACAAAGGTAATTTATTCTTGATTCCCTACACATCAAATTATTTTTCAGAACATTAACATTATTATCTTGAAATTATGGAAAAATATTATTCCATATTTTTATAGTATCTTCTTCTTAATTTTAATCGTTCAACATTATTCGTGAGTTTAGTTTTCTCTTACCCATTTTGGATTCAATAATCATTAATGGAATATATTAATCATCCTTGTCCATAATGTAATACATATTCTTCTCTACAAATTTCATTCTCATATTTATTTTATAAAATATTGTTTGATCATGCTATTGAATTTGTTGACATGGTATGATTATTATTCCGTATTTTTAAATATGAATATTTTTATCAAATTTCATGAATAATTAATTGAAATATTCAACTTGGTTCTCCAACATCGCATTGTGGTAACCAATAGCATTATGTATGAATATGTTTTATTTAAATGGTTTCATCCCATTAATTTTGTTCCTTCCAACACTAATAATGCAATAAAATATAATTCCTATTAATTATAGAAATATCCTCACATGAATTTATCCACATTAAAAACAATAAATACTGTAAAATAAAAGTATTATACCTGAATGGATAGCCTATCCAAAAAAAGTAAATATCTAAATTTAATTATTTGAAAATCATTGTTGACATTTATTTTAAGAATAAAAATATGATAAACTCTATATGTAATCATTTTCATTGTTTATATTTCTCCAAAAAACTTTTTTCCCACATGATATCATATTTTAATTTAAATTTATACTATCTAGAAGAAACCTGACACTTAATTTTCTTTTTCTATTTTCATAACTTCATCCATTTAACATTATATTATGACTCATTATTTCATAATGTGATTTATTTATATTTAAGAATTTTTAATTAATGTAATTTCAATTAGAACAATCTTGAAGTCCCACTTATACCATAACACACTTATCTTGCTTTTAGAATAATAAAAATTTATGTAGTGAATTTGAAAAATCATATCTGGAAATTTTTAATAATATTTATTGATCAAAAAATTCCACTTTGATATATTCATTTTAATCCCATGTAAGACTATTTGCATCAAAAAATTTAAAAAATATGATCCTTGGTGAGTGACTATCGTACTTCATTTACACATAAAATAAACTCATTTTAAATTTTTCTAAATGTATCCTTATCTAATTGAACCACATTGGATGAATTATTAATTCTCCATTTTATTCTCCAAATGGATAGCCATGGTGATTATATATTTCATTTCCTTAATCAAAATAAACTCCTTTTTTGATTCGTGTAAGCCATTATTATATCATGATGAAACCTCTTTATCATTTTTTAATTCATCTACATTACTCGAATCCTTGTTATTCATTAATATAATGAATTAGTTATCACCAATATAACTTGAGGAAAAACCACTCTCCCCAACATGGCCTGAAGATACATATCTTGGAAAAATAACTCCACATTTTAATACATAAATAATACATCCATGAACTAAATAACAATTTCCCTCCTTTAAAATTATTGTAATTATTCCTCAAAACATCATGAGTAGAATATTCTTCTTATTAAAATTACACTTCATTTTACTATGGATAATATTCTAAAACAAATCCACACACAAATATTTTAAACGTTATAATTTTTTCTATCATTTAAATTTTCCATTTTTACATTGGACACCATTTGAAATGATTGAAAATATATTTTAAAATTTCACATCAATATATTTATATGCATATAAAATTCCAATTTTATTTTTATCATCTTCAAAAAAAAATTTTAAGATCCTTTCATTATTCATAACACTGTATTAGACTTTATTAGAATCAAAACTCATATTATTTCATAGTGAATAATATCCTAATCTCACATGCAAATAAGATATTGTGAAAATCAAAAAAAGAATATTTTTCAAGATAATGATACTAAAGAACAAAATATTTGGCATAAAATCAAATCAATCTACTAAAAATTATATTTTTAATCATCATTGAATCTTTAAGAATCTTACTGAAACCTTTAATTGTGAAAACCAAAAATTTAACCTTGTAAATAATTAATTTAGGTTTTCACTCAGACACTAAGAAATTACCAATCAATGGAGTTCATGAACATGCATTATGGTTTTATTTCCTTTATGGCCTATTCATCACTTTTTACAAATATACAACACATTTCCTCAGTTTTTCCTGGTGATGAGACATTTCATGTTAGAGATTTTAAGGATGGTATAAATTATTCCTTCAACTCACATGTGAAGGTATTTATCCAATATAAATTTTATGTTATCATTAATCTGGCTCTTATCAGTGAGTGTGACTTGAAAGAAGATGATAATACTCATCAAAGAGGTTTTGTGTCAATATGGGGCATTAGTTCTTCCCATAGCAGGAAGCGTAGCCTTGAGGATTATCATTATAGTACTGATGTCGAGAGTATATTCATTGTTAGCTATGTCATATTCTATTAGTGTGAAAGACATTGGAATGTGAATCCCCATTGTGATGGTGACTAACTTGAGTGTTGTTATTGTGGACTGATGGGTCATATTTAGTGGATTTTCTTTAATTTTCCTCCTATTTATATTGGAAGAGGATTTTTACCAGATCAAAATTAAATAGTGGGATCGGTGATGCCACATTGTGATGGAATTTAGAAAATTACCGGTTGAGAAGGATAAGAAGAAAGTCATGTCCATGTTATCTATAATTCTGTTTATTAGTGCCAATAGAGAGGACCTGCTCAATGTAGTCCAATTATAGCCCAGGACCGTTGATTAGGATAGTTTCAAGCATGAAAACTGACACCCAAGGATCATAATGTAATAATGTCTGTAGTACTAGGTACTCTTCTAGTTCCCTAAACTATCAAATCATGTTTTTATATATAATTTTTTCACATGCTATTATTTTTAATCGATCATGGAATGTGTTGGGTTGTAAATTTAGTATATATTTTGGGTTATGAACCTAGACACACTATTGTGTTTGTAGTTAGATTTTATATGAAAATTGAAAGACTATCAAATTTGTATTAGTAGTAAATGGTTCTTATGGGACCTCTTTTTCCATGATAATATGGGTTTCAATGTAATTATTTTGTTGTAATGGTTAGTTCCCTATCATGACTATGTTAACTACTATCATACCAGGTTACCATTTATATAGCAAGATTCATGGTTACTACCACAACGATGAATATATATATTTTTATTGTAGATGAAGAAAAGATAATCATTGTTTAGGTGTAGTGGAAACATATTTTTCTATTCTTTATATGAAAGAATATGGTCTAAATAATGTTGACTTGCCTATGGTATTTGATCATTTCATGAGCGTCTTTCTCAAAGATTTGTATAGATTATCTTATGAGATAGATATATAGTTTACGATATATATTGTTCCAATAGGATCTATAGTATCTATTCCTTCATATTGGATGGAATCTGCTGGACCCTTTGATCTCAAGGGATAGTTGTAGGATTTAGAATCTAATGGTTTTATCCAAATGAGAACTTCAACTTTGAGGTCACCGATGATATTTTCCAAGATGGTGGATGGGAACCTTTGTCTATATCTGTATTAATGAAATTTGAACTGTCTTGTAGATAATAATAGGTAATCATTTCATTGAAAAGATAGCATCTTTCACCATCTTCAAGGATCTAGACTATTCTTATTGATTGACCTGAGATCAATCAATCATCAGGTGCGACTCAACCCTTCCGGTATACCATGTATAGAAATATGAATTTTGTATGTTTTGTATGAGTATATGGTGGATTCATTTAGTTATTTAAAAATGACCTCCATTTTCTATGATTGGATTAATAGGGGGTTCCACCCATACCTGGATTTCATTATCAGAGTTTTCCTGATGAAATCCTAGTGTATTCTCATTCTGGAAGTGACCATGACAAACAATTTAAGATAATTTTAAATACACCAAGGGGGATTAGTTATATGTATTACTCTCCATGTACCATATCTAGATCGAAAAAGTACACTTCATTTTTCATATTATCTTAGAATCAGGAGTACCCATTGTCCCAAAGAAGGTGACTAGTTTTTTTCTTGGGATCATCAAAAGAATAAGTTTTATATAATTTTTTTCTTTATGGTAGATAGATAATATTGGCATGTCATATAGGAATCATCATGACTTTCTACACCTCTTACTAGCCGTAAAAATATGCCTATGAAGTTCTTATGGAATGAAATGTGAAAGAAATCCTTCCAGGAGAAGAAGAAAGGCTTAATTCAGTCATCATTATGATTCTTCCAGATCCTAGAAAAGGATATAAACTGTTATTTTGATGAATTAGGTATCTATATGGGTGATGTGCTGATTAAAAAAATTAGACCTGTTGTATTAGTGTATCATCTATTCAGACTAGATGAAAATAATTACCTAATCCACAACCATGAGCCTGAATAGTTGTCCACACTTTTCATTTATGGATAAATTATCTCATAGAATATCACTTTTGGTGTCTATAGACCACAATATCCCCAATTGTATATCTAAATTTCATGAAATGAATCTCAAACATCAATTATGGGTTGACTACCTTTAGTATTTTGACAATAATATTTCAAATATGCCTGGAAAGGTAAATGTTATAGCAAATCTACGAATCCAAAAGACTCATGAACAAGACAAAAGGTAGCTATTGATGAATGTACATTGATATCCCTTCATTCTAAAATGAATCTAGATTTTCATGAGAGGTATTAGATTTATTTTATTACATCTATAACTGTTAAATATTCTATCATTAAAATGGTGAAGAGTAGGTAGTTTGTAGATCCTGAAGGATTGGTCCCATGGGAGAGTAATTCAAGTGAGGACCCACCTCAGAATTGGCCTTTTATGGAGGGGGTGTCCTATGTATACATGGAAGTATCTAAAATTTTGTAGACATAAGAGATGAGATAATGTGAGAATTCGATGTTTCTCAATGAGTATTTTATATGGGAATTTCTAACATGTATCATGATATGTTTCACCAGTATTGGCATCCATGTATTAAACATCCTATTTCATGTTTTTTCATTACTTGTTCCACCTATTAGTATGCAAATATAGAGAACCATTTTCATGTCATCTTGGTAAAATAGTTTCTCATCATGAAATGGAAATGGGAATACATCATGATGGGTTTTTTGTTTTGTTTACTGAGTTCACCTCAAGGTAGTGACGTGGTATGGGTAGTTATGTATGGACTAAAAAAAGCTATTTAACTTTCCTCCAATCCGTATGAATTTCTTAGTTGATGACATAGGAACAATGCTTGTCTGTGAGATTACATGAATATGTGAGGTCCCTTATGATATTATTTCAAATAGGGAAAATCATTCAATATCAAGGTTATGGTGGGGGTTATAATGTTCTTTATGTAAACAGGTTCTCCTAATCCTAACATTTCATCCTCATACCAATGGCTAGTTGGAATAGACAATAGAGGTGTTGTAAGACATTCTTTGGTCATGTGTTTGTGGTTTCAAAAGATTTTTGGAGAAGAAAAACACTCTCATCATATTCAACTATAATAATATATTTTTGGTAAAATTTAGATGGCTCAGTATAAGGCCATATATAGTAGGTTGTGTCATTCCCAATTATGTTGGCTAGAGGTAGGGGAGGAAGTGTTATTGTGACAATTGCTCATTCTAGATGCTTTGGAGAAGGCATAGTTGATCAGGAAACGTATATTTACTACTCATTACGTATATAAATTTTATGTTGATCATCATTTGTGACCCCTATATATCGAAGACATGGATCATATTTTCTTGAGACTATCACCTATAAATGGCAATTGATAGACACAAAGGCAATATAAAATATTCACTAGTTTTTTCGGGCCTTTAGGGACCCTGGATAGAGTTGGTCAATTAGTTTATTAGTTTGTACCACCTCATATATACCATTTCATGCATGATATCATTCATGTTTCATAGATGCACCATTACTATGATGAATTGTCTCGTACTTTTGACCTTAAGGAAGTCTAGTTGGGAAAAAATGTTTCTTTTGATGAGTATTCCATAGGCATTGTTGACCATATCATGATGGCACTTCAAGGACGGTTTGTCCCATTAGTACAATTGTTATGGTTTCACTTCCATGTAAGGGATGATACTTCGGATTGGGAGATATGTTCTTAGTGGATAGAGATATTCTTAGATGATGTTTCACTACCCTTGGAAGGGAAACTCAGGGATGAGTTAATTTATGGGGGAAGATCATAAGATACATTTTATTACTTCCTATATGGTTCATTTTAATTATTGTTTGAACCAATTTTTATTGTTTTCTTATGGATTAAACATGGAAATTGAACATTAGTTTGGTTTGTTTTGTCCTTTTAGGTAAATGATAAGGAGTTGGAACTTGACTATATGGAAAATATATGGAATATATTTATGTACATGGAATATATTAAATAAATGATATGTATTAGTCTATATAGATCTCTTTAATGACAGGTAATTGGTTTTCACTAAAGAGAAAACACCTGAATATTACATGAAATGAAAAATCCATACACCGTGTACTTGTCCTAGATCAGTTTATTCAAAAAGGAGGTAGGGTCTCCTATTTTCATAAAAGCTCAAACCCTTTCTATCTCACATAATAGCTCCAGAAAAGAAGAATCATGTTAATATTAAAGCTTTAATTGGATCTTTTCTCCCCTTCTAAACACTTATTCAAGATCTTTATACTACTTTGGATAACTACTAGTAATCTCTTCACTCATCAGTCTCCAATAACCATTCTACATCCTATCAATGATGATATTTTAATGTAGGATTATATTCCCTATTTTCAGGGTGTTCATCTATTCATAAATTTTATTCCAATACATTCTAAAGTAATGGCTGATACTAGATGAGGCATATACTATAGGCATATGGTATATAGTATGTGACTCGTCCTTTAATGAATCTCCGTATATAATTTTTTTACTATATGTGTTCTGATTTCTCCAAGAATGGCATATTAAATTTACCTTCCACTGTTTCATTTTTTTGATTTTATTTTATGGACACATTAATGTAACTTGATAAATTTTGAGGTTGAAACCTCAACATGGACTACCCTTTTAGGGTGTGTTTATAATGATCCATACTTTACATACATGGTTAATACTTCAAAATTGAAGCATACTTGTTACATCATATAACAAAACCATGAAAAGACCATATAGGTATAGTGTCTTTAGAAACTGGGAAACATAAACAACTGGTTCATAAAGCATCTACACTGCCACCCATTTATTTCTTCATATCTATAGTCCCTTTTTGGCATATCTTACTTAATACCCTTCTTCCTGACCTGGGGGAAGAAAAAATACCAAAGGGTGAGCTCAAATGCTCAGTAAGGGTAAACAAAAGAAATATCAATTACATCAAATTCATAAGAACATAACATTTTGAAAATCTTACCCTGCAAAAGAGATCATAATTTCATAACATCGGATAAATCATGGTAGTGAAATGTAGTCCCAATAATCATAACTAAAAACATGAGATTTCGTGGAATACACACATAATCATAGAGAATCATTTGTTATCAGTCAAGACTCATTTCCAAGACTATCTTAGTGGACAAAGTGCATTTCTTAACCGAGTTCACTCCTCGTTTTAGTCCTGTTTCACTGAACCGGTTTAACCTACCGTTCCAGTCAAGTCTATCTCATGAGATATAAAATCTTTACCCAATGAATTGGAGGGACATATAGGTCCCACCCATCTCATAATGATACCATTCTTATTTGTGACACAAAATCATAAATCATACATTATTTCATAACCCATGTAATAAAAAATGGGATTCTTAAACATCATGACATCATAAAACAATTCATATAAGATAAAGGAATTCATAAAAATAATTCCATCACAACATAATCAAATCAATTTAATAATAAGGATAGAAAAATAACCCTATACTATCTTATATGGAAAATAATTTTGATAAAACACTTGAACTCCATTCTTGAGGAAAATATCATTTCTACTACAAAAAACATTTTCCTTTCTTAACATGTCATTCAATTTTAAACTAAAAGAAGTTGATTAAAAATAAACTTGAAAACTGGTAAAGGAATATTCTTGGAAATAATGTTTTAAAAATCCATTCATGCCGTATAATTTTTTAAAAAAACATTCTTCTCGTACTTTTTTCGGAAAAGTAAAAAAGTACCTCGTACGAAAAACGACAAAAGATTCATTTAATATTTTTTACTAAAAACTCACCGAAGGTTAAAATTGGATTTAAACAATTGTAGGTGGATGGAAACAATATTACATATTGAGGTAACATGGATGTGGATGATAAAATACACCCTATTAAATAACAAAGTATAAACAATCTCGGATAAAAAATGAGATTGTAATATTTTCCCTTACCTTAGGTCTAATTTGCTTTGTATGTGTCCGAACCTCATGTATAATGATTTAAATAATGTTATTGACTTATTCCAAAATCATAATTATTGTTATTTATGCATATATGGTCATATTCTTAGCTTCTTATTAGTAATATTTCATTATCACTTGTTATTCTGGTGTTTATTACTTTTTGTTCTTATGTGTGTTTTGTCGAATAAATTCTTATTCTTCTCTTTAGGTGATAGATACCTCATTTCCAGAATGTTATTAGTGTAATATATATCATATTTATTCATTCAATTCATTTATATAATCATTATGCAATGAAGATCATGTAGAACGAATCGCATCACATCGTGGAGACGGTATTCCGTATGTACGCACGAGCGATGATATCGTTCCCATGATCGTGGAATTGTATTGGAGTGTTTGTATACTATATCAGAATCAATACCAATTTACAATAATCATATATAGTTATTTATTTTCACCATTATACCCATCCAAGTAAGGTGGTGATGGAAAATAGATTACACCACGGCGTGGAGACGGTATTCCGTACGTACGCACGCGCGGTGATTTTGTTTTTCGTAGGATGGATAGATGGTGAAATAGGGTTGTTTCATACTTATAATAACATATCAGTATATTAGTGATACTGATTTTATTAATTCATAATGAAACAACTAAAGAAGAATAAGTGGATGAAGAAATAAAGTTGAAAGAATCGGTAACAGACATTACCTCTTCTTTGAAGCGCCTCTTTGAGACCTCCTCTAAGGGCACTAAAATTGGTCTTTGATGAAGACCAGGACCTCTAGGATATTTCTAGGGAAGTGGTGAAGTTAAATGGGCCAGGATTGGCCGAGCATGAAGGCTCAAATTTGTGTGAGGAGGAGAGGGCGGAGGTGCCCTTTTATAAGGGAGGAGAGGAGCACCTTTGGAAATATAAGAAATATTAGTTTATAATAAATCCAAACCCCACTTAAAAACATCCAAAATGACTCATATATGAATATTAGATGAGATAGGGTTGTAATCTCATCATCCAATAAAATTTAGACATGTTAAAATTTTATATTAAACATTATCAACTTGATTTATCCTTATTTACCAATTTAATTTTATTTGTGGTAATAATATTCTAAATTTTAAATTATTATAAATAATTACATATGTCTTCTGAATTTTCCATAATTTTAAAAGTTATTTCATTTTAGACCACATAAATTTTAATTTATAATTTTTAAATATTTTTGTGATTTTTAAACAATTTTATAATATGTTATTTTTATAAAATAACAATAGTGTCAATTTTGACACTATTCATTTATTAAAATTTAAATAAAATATATACAGAAGATATGTTTGAACTAAAAGATTTAATAGATTCATAAAATGTCATACGTATTTAGAAAATTAGTGGATAACATTAAATAGTTCAAATAATATTTATTTTAATATTTTTTAAACCATTTATTTGTTATTTTAATTAATAAAATAATTTCAACATCACTATTGTGTAACAATTAAGGATAATTATTTAATCCCTAAAAATTAGAAATAAATTCCTATGATGTAGATAATTGTATTATATTTTTGGAGACTATTCATGTTGGAAGTTTCATTAAGTTAATCACTAAATTAAAATTATTATGCTTATAAGATTTAAGAAAGTGACATGTTGTCACATTCTTTGGTTTTAATAATAAGTAAATTATTTTCATGGACAAAAGTCAATTAAATGAATCCAATCCGACCCTTAGGTGATATGGATCGACTTTTAGTCATCCAATAGGATTTTGGCAGGTGTTAGGGTAATTTTATAATCTTATATTTACCCTTAATTACCCGATTTACCTTTAACTATGGTAAATAAAATATACCGTAGTTACTATTCATAATGCCCAAAAATAAAAAGTAGCCTATTAACATAATTTGGACCCACTGATTCCAAATATGGAATCCATTTTTTAAAATTCAAAACATATAAGTTGCAGTAATTAATTTAAAATAAATCTCATTGTTAAGAAAACGGGTTTTAAAAGTTAAAACATAGCCAAAGATTGAAATGTTTTTATCAATGAATTCAATGTGAAATTAATGAAAATGACATACATTATATAAAATGGTAAAAATATATTCTATTTATACTTTAAAACCATTCAATCTTATAATTTAACTATATAAATTATCTCAATGGAAAAAGTTTTTTTTAATTAAAAATTAGCGTATTTTTACTATTCATCAAAATATGAAAGTTATCAGAAAAATATCAAAAATTTATACAAAGTAAATTTTTATATCTGGATTAAAAAGAAGAATTTTATTTTGTCAGATTGAACTTATAAACATGTCAAAAACTAGATTTAATTTGGGTGCGCCATCAAAAGGCGGAAAATCTGCATTTTTTAAAAAATACTTATTTTACCCGAAAATATTATTTTTTCTCTTACAATGTTCTAGAAAATGTGTAAGATTAATAACAAAATTCAAAATGAAGTTAATACTATTCATAAAAGCTATTTCATAATAATATATCGTTGTTTAGTGAAACTCGGTATTGCATACTACACACGCTATCGAGGAAGGTCGTGATTGCGTGTAATGCAAGCCAAGTCCATTATTGTGTGCTGTGAAAGATTCCTTTGGTGTTGCGTATAACATAAGACATAAAAAAATTTCTCATAAAATCTCAGGGTGTTACATTCTACCCCCCTTAAAATGAATTTCGCCCTCAAAATTCGTCACTTCATTATAAACAGATGAGGATACATCTCCCTCATCATATCCTCAAGATCCCATGTAGCTTCTTCTAATTGGTGGTTCCTCCATAAAACTTTCACCAAGCGAGTGGTCTGGTTCCGTGTGGCTTTTTCGCTACGATCTAGAATCTCTATCAGTTGTTCTTTATAATAAAGATCTTGCTCCAGTGGTATAACTTTTGATCTGAGTACATGTGAAGGATTAGGTATGTACTTTCTTAGGAGAGATACATGGAACACATCGTGAACTTGAGAGAGATTCGGTGGAAGCGCCAATCGGTAAGCTACCTTCCCAACATGAACCATAATTTCAAAAGGACTGATATATCTAGGGCTCAACATTCCCTTCTTTCCAAATCTCATGACCCTCTTCCAGGGAGATATTCGTAAGAAAACTTTATCACCCACTTCAAACTCTAGGTCTTTTTTTCAGTTGTGGGCATAACTTTTCTGTCGACTCTGAGCTTCTCTTATGTGTTGTTGAATAGATCTGACCTTTTCTGCCATTTCATCGACAAGATCAGGTCCTAATAGCTTTCTTTCCCCAACTTCATCCCAGCAAGTTGGAGTCCTGCATTTCTTTCCATAGAGAGCTTTACAAGGAGCCATCTGAATACTGTAGTGAAAGCTATTATTATAAAAAAATTCCACCAAAGGTAGGTGTTGATCCCAACCACCATTGAAATCTATAGAGCAAGCTCTGAACATATCTTCTAGAGTTTGAATTGTCCGCTCAGACTGACCGTCTGTCTGAGGATGATAAGCAGTGCTGAAACTCAACTCTGTATCCAGAGTATGCAGAAGACTTTTCAAAAACGTTGAGGTAAACCTCGGATCCCGATCAGATATAATAGAAAGTTGTACTCCATGCAATCTTACCACTTCCTTTACATATATCTTGGAAAGCTGATCTAGAGAGAAATCATCTCTAATAGCAATGAAGTGTGCAGACTTTGTAAGATGATCAACTATTACCCAGATAACACTATTGCCTTTGGATGTTTTAGGAATTCCAGTGACAAAGTCCATAGTGATGTTTTCCCATTTCCATTCTGGTATGGGTAATGGTTGTAACATCCTCTTAGACTTCTATCTCTCATCTTTAACTTGTTGACAAACCAAGCATCGAGAGACATATTCAGCAACATATCTTTTCACACCATCCCACCAAAAGTACTCTTTCATGTCCCTATACATCTTTGTGATTCTAGGATGAATAGAGAATGAAGAACTATGAGCCTCATCCAGCAGCTCCTTCTTTAATTCGGGGATGGGAGGAACACAAACCCGATTCCTAAACTTTGTTATCCCATCACAATCAAGGTTGAATTCAGGAAAATTTCTCACCTTCTTTTGTAACTCGACATCTTCTTTCTGTGCCTCTGGAATCTTCACATGTATATATGGTTGAACATTCATTTGAGAAAGATAAGATTTCTCCCCTTCCATTAAAATTCCAAGATCCATCCTTTGTAAATCCATAAATATTGGATCTTTTGTGATCCTCATCATGGATAATCTAGCATGGTCTTGTCGACTTAATGCGTCTGCTACCTTGTTTGCTTTCCCAGGGTGGTAATGGATTGAGCAGTCGTAATCATTAATCAACTCCAACCATCTTCTTTGACACATATTCAGATCCTTTTGTGTGAAAATATACTTTAAACTTTTATGATCAGTATAAATATCACAGGTTTAACCATAAAGGTAATACCTCAAAATCTTTAATGCAAAGATTGCCGTAGCTAATTCCAAATCATGAGTTGGGTAATTTTGCTCATGGATCTTCAACTATCATGAGGCATAACCTATCACCATATCATTTTGCATGAGAACGCATCCCAGTCCCTTCATGGATGCATCACTATAGATCACAAACCTTTCTCCACTGCAAGGTAGTGTGATTATAGGTCCACTGGATAACCTTATTTTTAGCTCTCTGAAATTTTCTTCACATTCCTCCTTCCAAACAAACTTAACTCCTTTTGAAGTCAACTTGGTGAGTGGGTTAGATAACCTTGAAAAATCATTCACAAAACGTCGGTAATATCCATCCAAACCAAGAAAACATCGGATCTCAGTTACTGTTGTTGGTCTCGACTATCTTTTGATGACCACTATAATTGCTGGATCCACATATATTCCCTTTTTTGAGATTATGTGACCCAAAAATGCAACTTTTTGAAGCCAAAATTCACACTTGGAAAATTTGGCATAAAGATTCTCCTTTATTACGGTATTTAATAAAATTCTCAAGTGATCTTCATGTTCTTACTTTATCATTGAATAGACAAGAATATCATCTATAAAGACTACCACCAACTGATCAAGATAGTCTCTAAAGACTCTATTCATAATATCCATGAAGATAGCATGGGAATTAGTAAGACCAAATAACATCACTATAAATTCATAGTGTTTATACCTTGTACGGAAGGCCGTCTTTGGTATATCCTCCCTTTTGACCCTTAATTGATGATACCCTGAATGAAGATCAATCTTGGAAAAGTATTGAGCTCTACGTAGTTGGTCAAATAAGTCATCAATGCGTGGGAGATGATATTTGTTCTTGATAGTGATCTTGTTAAGTTCTTGATAATCAATGTAGAGTCTCGTTGATCCATCTTTCTTCTTAACAAACAGAATAAGTGCTCCCTAATGTGACGCACTAGGGCGTATGAATCCCTTATCAATATTCTCTTAGAGTTGGTTCTTCAATTCCTGCAACTCAATTGGGGCCATTCTATAAGGTTTCTTTAAAATAGGCAAAGCACCCGGTACGAGTTATATTGAAAACTCTACATCACGATTTGGTGGAAGACCCGGAAATTACTCTGGAGAAACATCTTCAAACTACCATACAATGGGAATATTCTTAATAGTGAGTTTCTCACCAACCATTTGAGATAAATAACCTTCATTTAGTGGAATCAAGACCCCTAAGATGGAAGAAACTTCCACTGGAAGGTTATTTTCATCCTTGCATCGATAGACGATCGTAGATTGATCTGGAATATGACATGTGACTTCACTCCTTTGGCAATTGATATGAGATCCATATAAAGAAAGCCAATCCATGCCAAGAATCACATCAAATTCCACTATAGGAAGGACCACAAGATTTTCAGGAAGCACATTCCCACAAATATAAATCAGAGAAGAATTGTAAACTTTTGATGCGACTGTTGTTCCATTAGGAGTTGTCACAG
This sequence comes from Viscum album, assembly GCA_963277665.1. NCBI lineage: Eukaryota > Viridiplantae > Streptophyta > Magnoliopsida > Santalales > Viscaceae > Viscum > Viscum album. Next base: position 27,531 of record CAUJRU010003205.1, read on the forward strand.
GCAACTCAACATCTAATTGTTGAGGTAATACGGTGATACCCTTAGAAAATTCTTTAGAAATAATAGAGCGGCTGGATCTGGAATCAAATAAAACATTTTCTACTTTAGAGTGGATGGTAAGTGTACCTTTCACCACTTCGTTATCGTACTCCACATCGCTGGTAGAAATTGCATGTGAATTTCCTTTGTCTTTAGCCTTAATAGTTTGTTGACGTCGATCATCATCATCAACCCTTGGATTAGGGAATTGGTTAGCATAATGCCCCATTTTCTTGCACTTGAAACATTGATGCGTAGTAGGTTCATTCTGTGTATCCCTTCCTTTGTTTGCATCATTATACATCTTCTTCCCATTATTTCGACATTCAATTGCCTGATGACCTTCTTTTCCACACTTATAACATTTTCTTGTCCACTTAAGACAATTTCCTCCATGTTTCTTTTCACACTCTGAGCATAAGGGAAAACTCATCTTCTTTTCAGTGTGCTCTTTAGATTTTCCTTTGAATTCCATTTTCCTCTTCTTATCAAACCCATATGACTGATGGGTTACTCTAATCTCCATCTCAACCTTGAGAGCACATCAAACGATTTCCTTGTAGCTATTGAAGTCCCTTTTGGCTAACAACCTTCGAAGACATGGTTTTAAGCCACGAAAGAATCGATCGATCTTACTCTCAGGTTGGATAATAAAACCAGAAGCGTACCTTGAAAGTCTTGTAAAATTTGCTTCATAGGTACCAACAGATTCATCATCCTTTTGCTTTAGTTCAAGAAACTCCTTCTCCATCTTTTTTCGAAGAATACGAGGGAAGTACTTATTGAAAAATAAGTTCTTGAACTCATCCCATTCCATGGAATCAATTTTATCCCTTTGCCTCGTATTCTTAATATGATTCCACCATTGATCAGCATCACCTTTTAAACGATACACTGCTAAGATGACTTTATCATGTTCCGAACATTGAAGAACTGAAAAAATATTTTCAGTGGTACTGATCCATTGTTCATCCACTAATGGATCAAAAGACCTGTTGAATGAAGGTGGACGCTTCTTCATGAAGGATTCAACAGAATGTTACTCCTTCCTTTGCTCGTTTGGGAGTCAAGCATGATTCATAGCTTGAGAAAGTTGTGGGACCATGGCTACAAGATTTTTCATTCCAGCTCCCATAACGTTTGGTTGCTCAGGGGGACAATCATTTCATTTCTCGTCACATTCCGCATTAACACGGTTCCTTCGGGTTCTAGCCATTGACTAATACCAAGATGAATAGAATGAGCAACACTAATTATAATAGGAAAACCACATAATCAAGAATTAAATTTCACACTTAAGGTCTTATCTTAGGTTGATCATGGCCATTTCTAAAACACTAAGATTGTGTTCTATGCCTAGACATATCCTTAGGTTTCTTACTAAGGCTTTCACATCCTAGTTTCCAATGGTTGATTATACCTTTCCTCTAATACCAACTATAACGACCCATACTTTACATACATGGTTAATACTTCAAAATTGAAGCATACGTATTACATCATATAACAAAACCATGAAAGGACCGTATAGGAATTGTCTCTATATAAACTGGGAAACATAAAAAACTGGTTCATAAAGAATCTACACTGTCTCCCATTTATTTCATCATATCTATAGTCCCTTTTTGGCATATGTTACTTAATACCCTTCTTCCTGACCTGGTGAAAGAAAACATACAAAAGGGTAAGCTCAAATGCTCAGCAAGGGTAAATAAAAGAAATATCAATTGCATCAAATTCATAAGAACATAACATTTTGAAAATCTTACCCTGCAAAAGAGATCATAATTTCATAACATGGGATAAATCATGGTAGTGAAATATAGTCCCAATTATTATAACATAAAACATGAAACTTCGTGGAATACACACATAATCATAGAGAATCATTTCTTATCAGTCAATACTCATTTCGAAGACTATCTTAGTGGACAAAGTCCATTTGTGAACTGATTTCACTCCTCGTTTCAGTAATGTTTCACTTAACCGGTTTAACCTGCCGTTCCAGCCATGTATATCTCATGAGATATAAAATCTTTAACCAATGAATTGGAGGGAGATATAGGTCCCACCCATCTCATAATGACACCACTCTTATGTGTGCCACAAAATCATAAATCATACATTATTTCATAACCCATGTAATAAAAAATGGGATTCTTAAACATCATGACATCATAAAAAAATTCATATAAGATAAAGGAATTCATAAAAATAATTCCATCAAAACATAATCAAATAAATTCAATAATAAGGATAGAAACAGAACCCTGTATTATCATTGATGGAAAACAATTTTGATAAAACACTTGAACTCCATTCTTGAGGAAAATATCCTTTCTACTTCATAAACATTTTCCTTTCTTAACATGTCATACAATTTTAAAGTAAAAGAATTTGATTAAAAATAAACATGAAAACTTGTAATGGAATCTTCTTGGAAATAATGTTTTAAAAATCCATTCATTCCGTATAAGTTTTAAAAAAAACATTCGTCTCGTTCTTTTGTCGGATAAGTCAAAAATTACCTCGTACGAAAAATGACAAAAGATTCCTTCCATATCTTTTACTAAAAACTCACCGAATGGTAAAATTGGATTTAAACAATTTTAGGTGGATGGAAACAATATTACATATTGAGGTATCATGGATGTGGATGATAAAATACACCCCAGTAAATACCAAAGTATAAATAATCTCGGATAAAAATGAGATTGGGATATTTTCCCTTACCTTAGGTCTGATTTGCTTCGTAAGTGTCCGAACCTCCTGAATAATGATTTAAATAATGTTATTGACTTATTCCAGAATCGTACATATTTTTATGATATCATATATGGTCATATTATTAGCTTCTTATTAGTAATATTTCATTATTACATGTTATTCGGGTGTTTATTACTTTATGTTCTTATGCGTGTTTTGTCGAATAAATTATTATTCTTATCTTTAGGTTATAGATACCTCATTTCCAGAATGTTATTAGTGTACTATTTATCATATTTATTCATTCAATTAATTTATATAATCATTATGCAATGAAGATCATGTAGAATGAATCGCATCACATTGCGGAGACGGTATTCCGTACGTACGCACGAGCGATGATATCGTTCCCATGATCGTGGAATTGTATTGGAGTGTATCTATTCTATTTAAGAAGAAATACCACTTCATAATAATAATATATAGTTATTTATTACAACCATTATACCCATCCAAGTAAGGTGGTGATGGAAAATAGATTACACCACGGCGTGGAGACAGTATTCCGTACGTACGCACGTGCGATGATTTCATTTTCCATAGGATGGGTAGATGGTGAAATAAGGTTGTTTAATACTTATAATAACATATCCATATATGATTGATACTGATGTTATTAATTCATAACGAAACAACTAAAGAAGAAGAAGAGAAATAAGAAATAAAGTTGAAAGAATCGGTAACGGACATTACCTCTTCTTTGAAGCGCCTCTTTGAGACCTCCTCTAAGGGCACTAGAATTGGTCTTTGAAGAATACCATGACCTCTAGGATTTTTCTAGGGAAGAGGGGAAGTGAAATGGGTTTGGATTGGCCGAGATTTAAGGATCAAATTGGTGTGAGGAGGAGAGGGAGGAGGTTCCCTTTTATAAGGGAGGAGAGGGGCACCTTTAGAAATATAAGAAATATTAGTTTATATTAAATCCAAACCCCACATAAAAACATCAAAAATGACTCATATCCGAATATTAGATGATATTGGGTTGTAATAGCATCATCCAATAAAATTTAGACATGTTAGGATTTTATTTTAAACATTATCAACTTGATTTATCCTTATTTACCAATTTAATTTTATTTATGTTAATAATATTCTAAATTTTAAATTATTATAAATAATTACATATGTGTTGTGAATATTCCATAATTTGACACTTTATGATATTTTAGACCACTTAAATTTTAATTTATAATTTTTAAATATTTTTGTGATTTTTAAACAATTTTATAATATATTATGTTTATAAAATAACAATACTGTCAATTTTGACACTATTCATTTATTTGAATTTAAATAAAATATATAAAGAAGATATGTTTGAACTAAAAGCTTTACTAGATTAATAAAATGTCATATGTATCTAGAAAATTAGTTTATCACATTAAATAGTTCATATAATATTTATTTTAATATTTTTAAAACCCTTTATTTGATATTTTAATTAATAAAATAATTTCAACATCACTATTGTGTCATAATTAATGATTATTATTTAATCCCTAAAAATTATAAATAAATTTCTATGATGTATATAATTGTATTATATTTCTGGAGACTATTCATGTTCAAAGGTTCAGTAAATTTATCACTAAATTAAAATTATTATACTTATAATATTTAAGAAAGTGACATGTTGTCACATTCTTTGGTTTTAATAATAATTAAATTATTTTCATGGAAAAAAGTCCATTAAATGAATCTAATACGACCCTTAGGTGATAGTGGTCGACCTTTAGTCATCCAATCAGATTTTGGCAGGTGTTAGGAGAATTTTATAATCTTATATTTACCCTTAATTACCCGATTTACCTTTAACTATGGTAAATAAAATTTACCTTAGTTACTATTCATAATGCCCAAAAATAAAAAGTAGTAAATTAACATAATTTGGACCCAATGATTCCAAATATGGAATCCATTTTTCAATATTCAAAACATATAAGTTGCAGTAATTAATTTAAAATAAATCATGTTGTTAAGAAAACGGGTTTTAAAAGTTAAAACATTGCCAAAGATTGAAATGTTTTTACCAATGAATTCAATGTAAATTAATGAATATGACATAAATTATATTAAATGGTAAAAATATATTCTATTTATACTTTAAAACCATCCAATATTATAATTTAACCATATAAATTATCTCATTGTAAAAAGTTGTTTTTAATTAAAAATTAGCATATTTTTACTATTCATCAAAATATGAAAGTTATCAGAAAAATTTCAAAAATTTATCCAAAGTAAATATTTATATCTTTAATCAAGATAAGAATTTTATTTTGTCAAATTGAACTTATAAACGTGTCAAAACTAGATTTAATGTGGGTGCACCATCAAAAGGTTGCAAAACTGCATTTTTTTAAAAATACTTATTTTACCCGAAACATTTATTTTGTTCTCTTAACATGTTCTAGAAAATGTGTAAGATGAATAATAAAATTCAAAATGTAGTTAATAATATTCATAATGGCTAGTTCATAATAATATATCGTTGTTTAGTGAAACCCGGTATAGCGTACTACACACACTATCGAGGAAGGTCGTGATTGCGTGTAATGTAATCCAAGTCCGTTATTGTGTGCTGTGAAAGATTCCTTTGGTGTTGCGTATAACATAAGACATAAAAAAATTCTCATAAAATCTCAGGGTGTTACAGTGTTATTCATTTATGCCTTGGTGAACAACGTTGGGTCTATCTGTATCAAGGTTCGAGTGCCTCTAGCTTAAACATTAATACTGTATGTCTTCTTTAATAAATAATTTATTTCTAAGTTCATTTTATATAAAGTACATAGATAGATATATAAATTTTAATATTTTAATTATAAATTGGATTAATAATTGATTTCATGACCCTAGTATTCCTTCTCATCTTTAGTGATGGTTAATGGAGTGAACAGATTGAATTATTATATAGAAAGAGTTTTTTGTGGCCTGTCATTACATTTGATATAATTGGGATGATTATAAGGTACATATTTCAATTGAAATTTTTCATATTTATATGAGTTTTCAAACATGATCCGTCCTATTATTACAGAAGTAATTCCTTTAGTGCTCAAATGATGTCATTCTGATTCATTGAGAAGATTTTCGTTGGAGATACACACCACAGAATCTTGTCTTTTTCCTACTACATGAATTCATTATTATAGTAGAAATGATCCCCTTGAAATATTTTCATAATATTATAATTCCTTTTATACAGTCCTTTTAATACACATGATGTCTTAGGACACAAAACACCATAGATTTAAGCTATTGGGACCATTCATACATTTCTCGGCATTGGAATAGATGAGAACCATGGACATGGTTAGACTCATTTATAGTGGAATTTATTGTGTGTCCCCCGTAAATTACATTCATACCCATTATATCCATACTTCATGTTATACTATTATGAGTTAGATTAACACTGGTGTTCAAGGATGACATGGTTATACCATGGTTACTATATTATTACTTCTTCCAATTACTTTATTGCTGAAACCATTTCACATGATCACATTATTATATAGTTTCACCTTTCTCTTTATTCATCTTTTTTTAAATGGCAGGGCCAGGATGGGGAACCCTGGCGCCACTACGTATCCCGCGAGGGCAAGAATCAGGCCTCACATAGTTTTTTTGAGGAATACACCCCATGCGGGTCGGGTCTTTACGAGGGAATGTGGGTATTTTTGGATTCATTTGAGATGGCTAGGCCATGGTGTAGAATTTTGGTGTCACTATGTATCCTGTGAGGGCAGGAATCAAGCCTCACATAGTTCTCTGAAAGACAATACACCCAATGAAGGTCTGGTCCATACACGGGGGAAAAGGGAATTTTTTTCCTTTTAAACCTCATTTGTGGGTGGCTTTATTATATATTGATTCTTAATTTTTTTTAATGGTTACATGATCTGATATATTTCTATTTTAAGATGAATAATATAAGGTTTTTTCTTCTATAATTTATTACTTTCACGTACATGAAGAGTTTAGAATTTATATTATCTGACTAGATTTTATAGACGCAGTTAGTAGTAGTATGCTGATATTTTTCTCAAACCAAATCCAGTTCATCATTGGTAAGTAGACAAATAATATCATTGTAGGTGTGGAAATGGCTAAGTGTCCCCCTTTTGACACTTGACATTTTTTAGGATGATAGCTTGGTAGTAGATGATTGGATAGTGCTTTGGATTCTTGGAATGTTCTTTTACCTTTTTGTTCTTCCTTATATTATGAATTCAACAAATTTTATTCTTCTAAAAATACCATTTTCCATATTTTTAATTACAATGAGTTACATCATCATCTTCATTTAGTTATACATTTTAAATCACTATAGTTTTTTATTTATTTTTTATTAATGGTTAAGATTATTTGGTAGCTTCTCTTATTAATTATACTTATTCTAGTACATACACGCCTTTTTTATATCTTATGTGATCAAATAATATTATAGGTCATAGTTTATTAACGTACATACTCTATTCATTAACTACATGTTCCATCTTCTAGCATACTAATAGGTGTGCTTGATACCATGTGGCTAAACAGGATTAGAAAATAACTAGTGTACTAGGTTAATGACATCACATCACATTATCTACATCAAGAAATATAATTTTCAATGGATCCTAATTATCAATTATGTTGATAAAAAAATAATTATAGGATTGAATAATTATGAACATATTCTATTTTCATAATATATGAGTACAAGATTGAAATTTTAATAATTGGAAAATGAAAACATTCTGTTGGTTTTTAGGTAACTTAACGAAATAATGATAAATATATTTCATAATAAAAATATAATATATATAAATTATCAAAAAAATTTAACATTAAGATTTGAGGTCTTTGAAAACACTATAAAATACATAGAATAAATTTCCACAATTTGTTGATGGTGGAGATGCTGATTTAATAGAATACAGACAAATCATTGGAATATTATTGTACCAAAGAGAATAATTAATATGTATTGTGTTTTCTACATTTCAAGTCACATAGTGCATAATTAAAACCAAGTGAATCCAAATTAATATAGTAAAAAACTCTCATATAAATAACATGAATTATTTCAAGAATTTCATTATGTTATTTCCTTGTATGAGTTATTTTAATTCAAAAATGAAATTTTTGTTGATTCAATAAATTATATAAAGTAAACATCAGGTGGTGATTCCAATATTGTTTATAAATACCCCAACCGATTCACCCAGAGATGGTGTATTAATTTATTAATTTTTCAAATATACAAGGAATATAAATCCTTAAGGAAAAAATAATTTAGTGGTTTTTGAGAACTGTATTACATGTTTGAACTTTACATTACAACATGAAATGAAATAAAACATATTAATCTCTTTTGAATCACACATAAAATCAACGACTGACCTTGTAGGTCACTCATAATACACATATTCAAATACTAGAGAAAAAATAAAACATAAGAAGGGGTGATCTCAGATTCCGAATAAGGGAATGTTACACAACTGGCGCATAAATAAACAATAAGGCATGGTGAATGACTGAAAACACATGACATTAAATGTAAACTAGAGAATAATATGCCAGAAATATAAATTGATTAAATAATTCCATAACTATATATATCCATCGATATTATACTAGTCAAATAATCATATGGACTATAAGTTACTAGTATCAAAATGAGTTAATGAATAATGTGGGAAATCATAATTATACCATTAAGTCCTCATGCCAAGATAATACATAAACCACTAAAAACATAAATTAGTTTGTATCATGAGACTAACTGATGAAGTGAGGGGATACAATAGTCCCCAATAGACACTTACTAAATCTAATTCATTCCACATATGAAATTGGTGAAACCTAATAATTATTTAAATTCATATTGAAACTATCATAAGAATTGTAAATAATATACCCAATAAATAAACATAATCTCTAACCATTAGAAGTTATATTGTGAATGGTATCAAGGTAGAACATCCAAAATCATATTAATAATAAACCATTACATTAAATATGTTAGGTGATATCATAACAGATTAATCCAATTAAAAAATAATAATATAAATGGTTGTTGAATTAGATGAAAATACTCTTATAAAATCATCGAGTAATTCTTGAGAGAAATACTCTTAATCATTACAGTGAAATGTCCTTTTATAAACATATTTGTATAAAACCAAAAGTGAAATAATATATAATTCCAATAATAAAATTATTCAATTTTGAAAAATAATTCGGTATTAAAAAATATAATAGGGTTAACAAGAAATTATGTAGGAATTCGAATTATTCTCTTAAATCGGTCATGGGTATCAATTGGAATTGAAAAATCCATAAAAAACATGTAAATACGCATCAAAGAAAGAATGATTATGATACCGATATATAAATAATTAAAATATAATTTATTAGTAGTACATAATGAAAATTAAAATTTTCATTAGGGTAAATGGATAGATATCATAACCCCGAATGAAGAAATGGTGGTTTTAGGAGAAACACATACCTTTGGTCAAAATTTGTTTTGCACATGACATTAAGGTCCTTGATAATCAAATTAAATACATTAATTAGTTAATTAATAACATTATACACATTTATTTAATTCATTATTGTTTTATTATGTTTGTTTATATCATTATTTATTAGTTATATAGTTTTATTTTATCATTTAGAATCATTCATTTTCCTGGTTTCCTTGGTCGTTTCGCTTCTTTATGAGTATTGAAGTTCATGTAAAATTGGTATAATTCCCCATAAATGAAATTATATGTTATTATTTAACAAAAAATATTGTAACTTGTGTTATTTATTATTTTTCCCATTTATGAGTATGAACCATTAGATAACACGTTAATGATACACATTTAGCTTAATTTTAGTGTTTTTTATCACAACGAACTTTTTTTGTAATCTATTATTAAATATCATGAATATATGATGGTTCAGGAATATTGAATAAGATATAATAAATATTTTATAATTTATTTCAACCATAATTTTTTTTATGAACAGACAAGAAGGAGAAATTGGAGAGCAAAAGTTCGTCATCCATTAAGGTTGTAAATCGGCACCTCCCAGATGATGATTTTGTATTTAAAATAAAATAGTGAGTAAGGAGAATGATAATGGATATTTTATTATTATGATATAAATCTAGTATATATATTATAATGGATATATCATGACTCTTTGTAATGGTCATTTGAGTAGGGGAAAAAAGTAAATAAATTGAAATGAAATTAAAAGAAAAAGGAAGAGGATTTTCCTCTTGAGTTATCATTCATTAGAATTCTTAAGGGAAAGTGGTTTCAGAATTTTGGTATGTCCAAGATCTCTTGGAAGAGGTTAAAGGGCTTTGGAGGACTATTAAGTATAAATTTTATAAGTCTCAAGTCATTGAAGGTGTGAGGATAAGGGGTGGTGAGGGTGGTATTTATAGTGGCTGAGAGAAGTGTTTTTTTTAATATTTTATTAATTTGATTATTATTTTGGATCACGATTATAAATAAATTCATAATTATAGAAAAATATATTAAAATAATTATTTTATGTTCGATAATACTCTTATTACAACAGAAATTATGGTAGGAATGGTGTAATTAAATTATAATGTGTAAATGTCGTAAATTAACGTATTTTACTAAACGGTTTTAGAAAAATCCAAAAATATCACCCTAACCATTTTTTGATTTGTATAATTCAAAATTGAACACAATATTCTGAAAATAATTTTCTGAATTTTTGAAATTTATTTCTTAATAAAAATTATAATTTACTTGAAATATACAGATTTTAAAATTATAATTGATCTTTTAAAACATTGAAAAATTAACTAAGGAATAATAAAGTTTTCCCATAATCATGAGACAACAAACCATTAACTTATGAATAAACATTATGAAAACATATATTATTTTAAATAATTAATAAATAATAAAATTGTTGTTAAATGTTAATGAATTTCAAAAATACAAAAAATTAAGTAATTATTTATAAATTATTTACTTACTTATATAATGATATAATTATATCACATTAACACTTATAAGATGACAAAATTTTATCAATAAATTTATTGGGGAGGTTACTATTTTATTTATCATATTACTATTCATAAGGGTAAGATTACTATTCCAAAGGGATAACAAACAATTCCTTCGGTATATGTTCTCTAACTTATAGAAACACTTCTAATCTCAATGATTCATCTTTAATACTATTTTATTGTGTTATTAAATTATTTTTATGTGATTAATACTATATAAAAAATTATTAATAAGGGAAAATTTATTTATAAAATTTTGGGTTGTTGCATTCCCCCCTTGTAAAAAAATTCATCCTCAAAATTTCTAGAATATAACCTCACAAAAATATTTGGATATTTCATCATCAAAACATTATCTAGTTCCCATGTAGCCTATTAATGTTTATGATTTTTAGAAAGTAGCATTTCTTGATGAGTTGTATTATTCTTCAGAACTTGTTCTCTAGTGTCCAGAGTTCATATAGGCTCTTTATAGTAAGATAAATCATGTTCCAATTCAATTCTCTCATATGTGAGGTCATGTGATGGGTTCAACATATACTTCTTCAAAAAAGAGATGTGGAACACACTGTCTACTTTAAAAAGGCCAGGTGGTATAGTAAAACAATTATATATATCTCCAATTGTCTCCATGATTTCAAAAGGACCAATGTACTTGGGGATTAGTTTTCCATTCATTCCAAATCCTATAACATCCATCCATGGTGATACTTTCAAGAAAACATAGTCTCACAAATGATACTTAAAATCCTTCATTTGATTATCAGCGTAGTTCTTTTCCTAGATTTATTTTCCTTTATATTTATTTGAATAGTCCATAACTTTTATGGTATTTCATCTACAAGCTCTGGACATGCATGATTCCTTTCACCAACCTCAAAAAAAATAAGTTTGTTTACAAAATCTATTTTCATGGAATGTTTCATATAGTGTTATTAGAATACTATAATTGAAACAATTGTTGTTGGGAGACTCTACCAAAGCTAAGAACTGATCCCGGATACCTTGGAGGTCATGTGAGCATGATCTCATCTTGTATTCTATTATTTTTATCATCCTTATATATTTCCCATCAATTTGATGGTGATAATAAGTTATCAATTGAAGCTCAGTGTCTTGGGATTTCTGAAGAATCTTCCATAATTTTCTTGTAAATCATGGATCATGATCAGACACTGTTGAAAGAGTATCTCTTTGAAGTCTTAAAATATCATTAATTTAGAGTCGGGCAAGATGTTCCAGTCGAAAATCCTCCCATATAGCCAAGAAATGGGCAAATTTGGTAAGTTGATCCAGAATTAACCATTTTTCATCATTAATTATGGATGTTTTGGATTATTTGGTGACAAAATCTAGAGTAACGTTATCCCATTTTCTTGTATTAATATAAAGAGTTTTCATAACTCCTCTAGGATGTTGTCTTTCATCCTTCACCTATTGACAGACTAAATATTTTGATACATAATCAACAATTTAATTCTTCATATTATCACATCAAAACTATTCCTTCAAATCATTATGCATATTACTGGTACTATGGTTTATAGATAAATTTTATCTATGAGAATCATCCAATAACTCACTTTTCAACTCATGTATAGATGGAACACACAACCTCCTCCCAAATTTCATAATTCTATCTTCATACATGATGTTTTCCAACATCCCATTATTCACATATTTAATTTTCTTTTGAATATTCCTATAACCAGGATAGTAAATTTTAATCCTTTAAAATAATGATTTTTTGGAAACCAATTGAAAAGAGAGTGATGTTTCGCCTTCCTTAATAATTCCCATATCCATCATTTCTTGATCCACGTACATATGATCCTTGTAAATTCTCATTTTTTTAAAATCTATTATCCTACTTTCTTAATGAATCTTTTACCTTATTCTCCTTCCATGTGTGGTAGTGTATTGAACATTCATAAAACCGTGAGTATCTCAAGCCAACGCTTTTTCCTAATTTTTTATTCTTTCTACTATAAGATTAATTTCAAACCCTTGTGATTAGTATAAATCTCTTATCTCTCACCATAGATATAATTTCTCCACATATTTTGAAAAAATATTATATCTATTAACTAAAGATCATGATTTACATAGTTCTATTCACTATTATATAACTACATTAATGAATAAGCAATTACTTTATCATTCTTTATAAGGAAATATCTAGGTCCTTTCTTTTATGCATCACTATAAATCACAAATCGACCATTTATTGATGGTCGTGTCAAGATTGGAGAATACACTAAATTCTTATTAAATTCATCAAATCTCAATTCACATTATATTTTCTATAAAACCATAAGCCCTTTTTGAGTTATCTTTGTTAACGAGTTAGATGATTGGGCGATGTTTAAACAAACTGCCAATAATAACCTTATAAACCAATAAAACAACGATCCTCGGTTATGTTGATTGGTGTAGTCCATTCATGGAGTTCCTTTTTCATCATAAGATAAAATATGATTCCACCCTTATAGACCATATATAAAAGAAAATAAACTATTTGACGTAAGAATTCACACTTGATAAACTTCCCATAAAACTCGTTGCTTCTAAGAATCTTTAGAAAAATGAATAAGTGATTCTCATGATCTTCATAACATTGGGAGTATACCATGATATAATCAATAATAACCAAAATAATTTCATGATGAAATTACTTGAAAACTCTATATATTAGATCTATAAAAATAGAGGGTGTATGAGTCTGTCCAAAAGGCTTTACTGTAAACTCGTAATGGCCATACCAGGTTTGAAATAATGTCTTTGGAATATCATCCTTCATCACATGAAATATATGATATCCATACTGAAGATAAATCTTTGATAAATATTTTCCTCTGTGACATTGATCGAATAAATCTTCAATGAAAGGAAGAGGTAATTTTTCTTTATTTTAATTGTGTTGATCTCCCTATAATCAATGCATGTCTTCATATAGCCATCATTTTTTCTAAACTAAATGAACAATATATCCCTATATAAAAACACTAAGGAAAATAAACCCCTTACTACAAAACTCCTTTATTTTTTTCATCAGCTCCACTAATTCTCCTATGACCATTCTATAATAATTCTTTCATATATTCCGTTCACTATGAATTAAATCAATAAAAACAAAATTCCCCCCTACAGAGGATGTCAAGATCAATCCCCTAGAATCAAATCAACATATTCTTACCCAATATATACATCTTCAATTTTATTATTTCTCTACTCACCTATAGATATTGTTTCAATCCTCCAAGGATTTCATTTAGTATATCTACTAGTGGTGGATCTAGATAACAATCAAATGATAAGGGTCTATCTCTAATGGTATGGGATTCTATATCATTCTAAAAAATTGTAACTTCATTATTCATGCAGTAGACATTTTCATCATAATTTTGAAGCCAATATATACGATGAATTATATCAAATTCAATCATAGGTACAATGATAATGTCAATAAATAAATCATGTTTAGGTTTCATATCAGGGATTGATCAATAAATCTCTATTCTAATGATACTACCCATTGATGTTTTAACTAAAAAATCATTTGTTAACTCAAATTTTTTGTATCTAACTTTCTTGAAAAACTAGGAACATATAAAAAAATATGATGGTCTATAATCAAATAAATAATTATCTATGTCTGAGTAATCTATTAGTATGCATGCCTCCACATCATTAATAACTTTAACCTCTGTATTTTTCATCACATAAGCTTGGCGTTGCTCCCTTGGACTTAAATAAAGAATTTTTCCTTGATATTTAAGTCATTAATGTGAATTGATTCAGATATTTTTACAGTTATAGCATTGAAAATTGGAATATTTATTATTTACCTTATAATCATGGTTTTGGTGAACTTTTACTCAACACATTTAATAGACAACAATTTCTTTCGGGCATGTACCGGGGTTTCATTCCAATAATTAATGCAAGGTTGAAATTCAACTCTTCACTTCTTCCCATTTCCTTATTTCATTTTCCATATTTTTCGACAAAACAATTCTTATATTTCATTACATTGATGTCATAAGACATTGAGAATTCATTTTCTATCATCATAAAACATGAGACAATATCATCAAATCATGAGAAATTTTTCCAGATAAGTGCCCGTCAGAGGAATGGTATAAACTATAAAAGGACCAATCAATTTTACTTATTGGGTTATATATGTAGTCCAAAGAATTATTTACTAACCTTGTATTGTTAGCTTCATACTTTGAAAAATTATCACCCTCATTTTACCAAATACTCATAAACTACCGGTCCATATTCGCTTATTATTCACAAGGAAAGTATTTTTTCTAGGAAATGTTCTCTAAATTATCTCCATTCCATGTATGATATTTGTTCATCCTCCTTTGTGTTTTGAATCAAATAACACCATTGATCTGCATCTCATGCAAGATAATAAATTATTATAAAAACGTTCTCCCTTTCATTACATCCCAAAGTGAAAAATGTATTCTTTAAATAACTTATTCATTACCCTACTAAAAATTGGTCCATAGTCTCAATGAATGATTGAAACTATTGTCACATAAATCAGTCTAACACTTATCCTCCACAATGTGGATCCTGATGCTTCATATGGGTAGTGTTATTAATTATAACCTGATTCAACTATCACAGTGTGGTTATAGGTTTCTCAACACTAGTCACAACTCCCTAACCAATATCATTATCATCCATATGATGAAAATACCTAAATTTGATGTATCTGTTCATAATGTTTCCATTCTTTCTAATAGGTGACATTTCTAAAATATGGAATACACTAAATTAGTTTATCAAACATACATTGTAATGATGAACTAGAAAAAAACATAACATAAATTGAAATTTTATGAAACCCTAATATCATAATCATAAGAATTATTTCTTTGGGTACATATTTAAAATTAAATCCTTCATAATTTTTTGTAATGAAAATGCGAATTGTCCAAATAATATCCCACAATAGTGTCAAACTAGGTGTTATCTGAGGCCCTTTTTCGTGTAATAGGTTACCCTGATTCAGGATCAAAACACTGAGTCTGAGTTATTAATCTTATGTACATATGTGCCAGAACTATATCACTGTGTAGTATCTAGATAGGGATGTATTTCTAAGAAGATCAAAATAATCAGTAACTTAACAAACGTATATTATTTTCTTGTATGATTATCCTCAATGTATATCTTATTTTTTTGTTCCACTGTCTATGTTTTCTAAATTTGTTTTCCATAGTTTTTACTCAACATCCTTTGATACCGACTTTAAATACACTGACCCCATTATCCTGATTACGGTGCCTTGATTTATTACATTTTTATATAAACATGTAATACACATCATGATGTGCCAAATAGTTTATCAATTTTTAAAACTAGATTAAAAATATAAAACATTACATTATAGTAATATGTAAAATAAAACGCTTCAACTTATTTTTAATCACACATAAACTCCTACATTATCCCTGCAGGTCATCCATGAGAAACATATTTTCATCTAAGGTTAAAAAAAAATGTAATAAAGGGGTGACATCATATGCTCAGTAAGAGAAAGAAATATAATAGAATCATCAATAAACAATAATTCATGGTTAATGATTGAAAACACATACAATAAAAATTTAACATTAGAATAATATGGAAGAAATATAAAAAGATTACATATATCCAAAACAGTACTTATCCCTATATATTCAAATAGTTGAATAATCTCATGGTCTATCAATTACTAGTTTCATAATGAGGTAATTAGTAATGTGGGAAATCATAAATATACTTTCATGGCATCATTCCAAGACTATACGTAAATTGGTTAAACCCCATACTAGTTAGTCTCATGAGACTTATCAATGCACCGATGGGGTATAATGGGCCCCACTTAACCCTTAATAATTCCAATTCCATACTCATATGAAAGAGATGAAACATAATCTACATATAAATTCATAGTGAAAATATCATATAAAATTTAAATAACTTCCCCAATCAGTAACCATAATCACTAACACTTCAGAGTAATATGGTGAATGGTATCAAGGTTGAACATCTACACAAAAATATAATCGTATACCATTCAATAAAATATTGTATTATATATCATAATATATTAATCACAATTAATCATAAGAATCAAAATGGGTTTTCAAATAGATGAAAATACTCTAATACAATCATCGGAAAATTCTTGAGATATATTCTCTTTTACTTTGCAATGTAGTGTTCTTTCAAAAAAAATATTTGTATAAATCCAGAATTGAAAAAATATAGTATTTCCATAAATAAATTAGTGATTATGAAAAATAGTGGTTTCTTAAGAAATATTATAGAGTGCACTTTTAAGTAGGTAAGATTTGGAAATGTCCTCATAAATCGTGCATGCATATCGAAACGAATTAAATAATATCCTAATAAAACATGTAACACCCCATCAGAGAATGAAGTATTATGATTGGTAAAAATATATATAACAGTAAAATTGAATTTATGAGGACTAAATAATAATTATTATGAATTTCATTGGGGTAAATATATAGGAAATATAATCCTAAATGAAAAATTGATGTTCTTGGAGAAACCCTTACCTTATGTCTAAATGTGATCTTCACTTGACCTTAATATTGTAGATAATCTGATAATTAGAAAATTAAGATCCTTGTATACTTGTATTTGATTTATTTTTGTTTTATTATGTTCATTTATGGCCTTATTCATGATTTATAGTGTTTAATTTTATCATTTGGGAGCATTCATTTTTTAGTTTCCTTGTTCAATTTGCTTATTTACGAGTAATGAAGATCATGTAAAATGGGTAAAATTCTCCAGAATTGGAATTATTTTTTATTAATAAATATTCAGAAGTTTAATTTTTATTATTTATTATTTTCTTCCATATATTGACATGAGTCATTATATAACATGTTAATGGTAATCTTTTAGCTTAATTTTAGAGGGTTTTCATTCATAATGAACTAGTTTTGTTCTATTACTTAATATCATACAAATATTATTGTTTCGGTACATTAAAAAATATATAATAAATATTTCATAATATCATTCAACCATAAAATTTTATTTAAGACCATACATGAGGTAAACATTGAAAAATTAATGTTTTCCCTCCACAAAGGTTCTAAATTGGCACCTCACGGATGATGATTTCGTTTTAAAAATAAAATAAAGAGAGACTAAGGTGATTGATAATGGATACTATATTAATATGATATAACTCCAATATATATATTATAATATAATAATTATGATCCTTTTTACATAGTATGTGACGAGAGGATAGGAAAAGAAAATAAAATGAAATGAAATTAAAAGAGAAATGAAGAGGATTTACCTCTTGAATTATCCTCCATGAGAACCACCATAGATAAGGGGTTTTGGTATTTTTTTTAATACCAACAGCTCTTATAGTTGGATAAAGGGCTCATGAAACGGATTGGGAATATATATTAAATGAATAAAATCTTGGAAGGTCTGAGGAGAAGGAGTGGTGAGGGGTGGTTTTTATAAGGGTAGAGAGGAGGGATTTCTGAATATTTTATTCAATTGTTTATTATTTTGGATGAAGACTGCTAATAGTTTTAGAATTATAAATATATATTTCATATAATTAAATGATTTTTTAGATTTTGGTTCTTACATCATTCATGATTTTAGGAATACTTTATTTAACTTATATAGTATGTATACCATAAAATACCATATTTTACTATTCACCAAAACTGAACAATTTTAGAAAAATCCCAAAAACTCACCGAATTAATTTTATAACCTGTGGAATCAAAAAAATGGACTTCATTTCATGAAAATAATTTTCAAAATATGTGAAAAATAATTTTCAATAAAATTAAAATTTTAGTTGAAAAATATACATTTTTAAATTATAAGTTATTTTATAACAATTTGAAAAGTTAACTAAGGTCACATAATGTTATCTAATAATCATGATACAAAAATATTATCTTTTGAATTAAATTTTATGAAAATAAATTTTCATTTAAATAATTATATTTGTTATAAGATTAGAGTATACTATTTACGAGTTACAAAAATATCGACAATTAAATAATAATTTTTAAAATATATATTTACTTATGAAATGATATATTTATATCATAATATCACTTATAGTATTCATAAACTTTATACATACTTTCCTAGGTCATGTTACCATTTTTTCAGATTACTATTCATAAGGGTAATATTAAAATTCCAAAGGGTTTACTTACTATTCCTTCATTATTTGTTCTCTAATTTCTAAAAACAATTCTTATCTCATTTATTCATCATTTATATTGATTTTATTGTGTTCTAAAATTGGGATTATGTGATTTATTCGACATAAAGTATATATAAAAAGGGAAAATCAATTGATAAAATCTTGGTTTGTTACATTTCTTCTTTGTGTATTTTTTATTTTGAGAAAGAAGTTAGATTGAATTTTAAATATAATTGTATATACTAAATATATAATAGTTAATCAAGCATATAGTCCAATAATACTGATGAAAAAATTGGTTATTGGGGTTTTATTTTATGTGAAATAACTTATTGTAAAAATTTTTGATAAATAGAGTGCTATAAATATTACAAAAAATCAGGTCAATTAAAAATCTGGTTTCGATCCGGTCCATTAAAAATCATGATCCTTTTCATGGGTATTTTGTGAGATGAATTTTGAGTTTTAAAGTTTCTTATATATTTAATAACCCTAATTTGGGTTCCTCATTGCTTGTTTATGAGTTTTGGAGAGAGGGTGGTTACTTCAAGATTTGGGCCAACTGTGAGCCCAATTCCAGTTTTAAAACCCAAATTTGTTTCTTTTATAAATCCATTTCTTTCATCTTTTTTCACCAATTCCACTTCCCACATGTCCTATACTGACATATTAAAACTTACTTATCCTTTTGGACCACATAATAATTCAAGATCATGGTAAATTTGGGTTAATTATTTTGGTATTGGGCCAGCCCATGGACCCATTTCCAGTTTTAAAAAAATATTTTGTTTATTTTATATATTTTCCATTTTTTAATATTTTTCGGTGATTCCACCTCCCACCCAAATCCAATATCCCTATCCTCGCCTCCAATATCGTTGTTTCTTATTTGGAGCTCAGAATAGTCACGTAGTGTGGAAACATTGTCAATGTCCCTCAAATCATCCTGAATTGACAAGGTAAATTGTATCATTCATAAATCAGTGAATTATTACTCTTTTGGCCACCAATCATCTTTCCGTGGTTCTTCAAGACTTAAGGATTCTCTCCAAGAATTTTCAAGCCATTACCATCTCTATAGGGTTTCAGATCTAATGGAAGATGAAGAGTTTTCTAGGTTGAAAGGTGAGATTCCTTCTCTTTTCTTCTTCCTCTTCCCCGTCCTTTCATTATTTCATTGTTTTATATTGTAACCTAGTCATGATTTACCTAGGTTTCTATTATAAAAAGTTTTTTATGGGGTTTTTGTTCATTTAGGTCTGGTCTTTATAGTTTTAGGTTTTATAAACCCGTGACGGGTGATTTCGGGTGTGCGTTTGAATTACACCAAGGATTTGAGGTAGGATACCCCTTGCACATGCCTTTATTATTTAGGATTCATCATTTTATTATTTTTAAAACCTTATATATATGTTTATTATTGTTTTTCATCCTTTGGACAGTTTTCTGGGTGTGAAAAATGGTCGTTTATGCCTTGTTTTTTTAAAGGTACTGTTGTTTTGTCATAAAAGTGCACACTAAGTGTTTATTTAAATGTTCCTCTATATTTTGAATCTATTTTGTGAGGTTTAGAAGCTGTTTTATGATATTTTTAACATTTTAAAGTATCTTTAATTAAATATGTCATGCAATTGGTGTTTTATTCTTTTGATGTTTTTAAAATAAATTGTTTTGTTTAAAAAGAGCATGTCAGGTGTTCCGTAACTTGCCCAGTTGGCTTTTATCTGTGATGTGTTATTTAAAAATAATTTTTTTGATTTTATAAATGAATTTGAAGAATTATAAATGGTATTTTTGGGCTCTTATATGGATTTAAAATTTTTATTTGTTTTTTAAAATAAATGGGTTTTGGTTTACAACATGTTTTTGCCAGAGTTGTCGGAAAATGGTCCGTTTCACATCCTTATGAAAATGGTTGTGTTTTGAATATGTAACCTGAGTATTTTAAGGGATTTATAAATGTGTTTTGCGGGTTTAAATGTTGTTTATACACCACCTTAATAAAATTGAAATGGATACCTTTTTCAAATGTTTATTTTTGTAAAGGCTTAAAGGCACGTTTAGCATTTTCTTTAAACAAATGGAATCCAGGTGTATTTTATGTTCTATCTTTTAGGTCATTTTATGGTCCATGAAATTGATTTATAAATTGGATTTGTGGATTAAAAATCTGGGTTTTTATGTTATTTATGGTTTTATGGTCTTAAAAGAGTGTTTTTGAATGAGTTTTATGTGCAAAGCCTCAATACCCTCCTTGAAATTGTTTTACGAAAGTATTTAGTGGTTTGTTGATTCATGAATGAAATGTTAAGAAATTTTGTGGGTTGTTTGTGTGTTTATTGTTTGGGAATGAACTTTTGATTTGAAATGTGTATTTGTTAATATGTTTAACTTGATTGAGCACTAAATGGAATCTCGGGTATCTAGGTGGGCAGACGTGTACTAGTATGCTAGTGATTCCGTGGGGTTTGGCCCCTGTTTCACATAGCAAGTTTGACGATGACAACACTAACTAAACTATGATGTTGATGATGTTTGGGGACCACTAGGTTATGGGTATGCTCTCTACTAGTGGCTCATGTGCACAAGAACTGATATTTATTATGGTTACTTTCACCGAGATATGAGGTACCTGGGGATCACAACTAACTAGTGCCTAGGGGTGTTCCCATGACTTGTGCTCATTGTCTATTTTCTACTCACCATCAGCATACGATGTGTTTGGTTGGTAAATTCAGTAGTGTGTGTGATTTATTTAAAAGTGTAAATTCTTTAAAACAACTCTCTTGTAAACTATTTTCATTTTGATTTTTCACCCCATTGAAAATTGTTACTTGCATTTTTATTTATAAAACATGCAAGTTTTATTCTGGTTATTGGTTTTATATAGCTTGGGAAATCATTTGGAAAACATACCTTAATTTCACTTATTTAAAACTTGAAATTGTTGTTTCTTTTATTTTAATTTATGTGCTTTGGCAATAGAATATCGGGCTAACCTACTGAGTTTTAATACTCACACATATAGTCTTCTTCTGTTTTTATCCCTTGTGCAGGTTTCACCTTGAGTTCGATGGCCTTGGGAGACGTGAGATCATTTTTTTGGAGAGTGACCAGCGGGGTCACATGGAGTTATTTGGTTATGGGGTTTGGTTAGTTGAGTTTTTGGATTATTTGTACTTTCAGTTTCTTGTACAAATAATGTTCTGTTCAATTTTTATATAAATGTATTTTGGACTGTCCATTTCTTTCCGTTGTTAGTTTGATTTTTCATATATGGGAAATATCATTCCCTTGTGTACTCTATTGATTCCCTTGGTGCTTTTATCTGTCACGAGAGGATTAGGAATGCCTCTCAGGACTTGTCTCGAGCTGGCCTGGGAGACCGGTTCAGGGTCGACTCGGACTTGTTCATGACAAAATGGTATCAGAGGAGGTCTGCTCTTAGCAGACCTTTATTTTTAGGGCGCCCTTGTTATTTTGAGGATGTCAATGTATACAGAGTAGGATTTTTGGTACTTGAGGGTTAATTTCAAGAAGAGCGTCGCGAACTCTTTATTGTTCTAATCCTCAGGTTTCGATGGGAAGTCCGGTTTTATTAGTGTCATTTGTTCTTGCTGATTGTTTGGTGTTGGGATATGAAAAGGGGAGTCTGACTACTAAGGGCCTCTATGAGCTCGCAGGGCCTGAAGAGCCATGTGGAGCTGGGTAATGGTCCAAATAAGTCTCTTTGTGTTGGTGTTGTGTTTGACATATAGCCGCCAACCATATGGTCAATTCACCCACCGACACTAGTTCCCTTTTTGGGGTCTCTTGAACCTTTCTTGAATTCCGATTTTTTTTGTTTTGAAAATCCTTGTGCGAGACTTGTGGAAATTGGTTTTAAAGGAATGATTGGATTTTGAAAAGGGAAAAAGGGGGGTTCCAAATTTAAATATAATAACTGTTTTGGAATGTTGTGTTTTTGGGGAAAAAATTGGAGGGAAGTGGAAATGATTTAATGGGATTGGATTATCCATAATCTAAACTTGTGGTTTGTTGGAATAAAATGTTTTGAAATTGTGAATCCTTTTAAGGTGATTTTGAATCTTTGTTTTAAATGGTGTATTTGGGGATTTTAAAAAGTTTTTTAATCAGATAAAATAGTTTTGGAATTGGTTTTGATCGGTTGTTGTTTTCCTAGCAAGGGTATTGGTCTCAATGGACCACGGATTATGAAAACATACCTTACTAAATTTTTAAAAAATTGGAAGGGGTTGTTTGGAGTGGCTCAGTTATTTTAAAAGTTGTTATAAATAAAAACGGTTAGGTTTTTAAGCAAATTATTCTTATTGAATTATGGTTTTTTTGTGAAATATGAAAATGGGTTTTGACTTGGTGGTTGGTGTTCCTTTTGAAGGTACATGATTTTTTTTGAATGATGTTGTTTTGTTTTAGGCTTTGGTGTTTTCATGGTTGCTCACATGCATGGTATTATTCATATCTAAAAGGATGGCCTATATGGCATGGTGGTTGGGTGCCTAGGGTGGCATGGAAATGTGCATGTGGGTGATACTTGATGAAAAACCATTGGTAAATTGGAAGCCCCCCAAGTTGATTTCTTTTTCAAAAGTATTTTGAGTTAAATAATTGTGGCCTTTTTTTCAACCAATGGATATGTGGATTGATTTTTCTATGTATTAGAAGAGTTGTTTATTCAGTAAGCTTTCTTGTGATCTAGAAGTCATACACTTGTTGTATCATGAGATGAGATCTTGTTGGTGGCTCGGTTTTGGAGTAATGGTCATTGGGTTTATAAAGATGTGTTTGATGTTGTGATGTGTCCATGGATAGTTCTCCATTGGAAATCATTCCTACTGATCAACCTAAGGATTCATTTCAAATGTTAAATCCACCCCTTTTTATGATGCCTCAACCTGTTTTTTGGAATAGAGAGCTGTTTGGGATCGATTAAAAGTGCTTCAAGGTCGTGATAATTATTTTGGACATAGCAGTTGTCTTCGGTGATGTTGATGTGTTTCTTCGTATTCGTTGTCCATCCTGTCTTTCATTCGGAGTGAGACTGAATTATGATATGAATCTATGAGTTTCTATTTATATGATGGTGTTTTGTTGAGCATGTGTGTTTTTTTTTTGAGCGGTGTAATCCTTAGAACCCTGAATGCGGTGCAGCAGATGCTTCAAGAATCGGGGCTCCAGCCATAGGCCTCAGTGTGAAGCTTTTCACGCAGTCAGTAAATCTCCAGAGATGTGGGGATCTTGACCAGGATCTTGCCTCCAACATTGTGGTATGGTAGCTTCTATGTCTCTATTGTGGTTCATAAATTATGTGAATTTCCATTTGTCGCAACAAGCGTGGTGGACTTAACCCTCACACTCTGTCTATGGATATGCCTTCATGGATGCTGGTTTTTGATCAATGCCCCTATGTGGACTGCCTCTGAAAATTGGGTGTGGTCTTGGTTTTACCTATTCGTTGGTATAGATTTGTGGGTAGTTACATTATATCTTTTGTAGTTTCAATGGATTAATTATTGGGTCCCCTTCCCTCCCCTCCTCTATTGGTGGGGGTCTAGATCAATGCTGAAAGTCTTGGCCCAGTTCTTGTCCTTTCCATTTAGGAGTGGGTGGTTTAGATGTACAGGTTGTAACTATATTAACTTGAGTTTGTAGGTTGTTGTGGAAGATTTTTGGTGGTCATGTGCAGGTGAGGCCCAATTATAGTTAATTTTGAATTCTTTTTTTTGTTCATTTCTAGTTGGGCTCTAATGGTGGGGAGACCCACTACGGGTCTTGAAGACCTTCCCTTTAGGATTTGACGGATGATAGTTGTGATTTAAATGTTGGGATCCCATTCATGCCTCCACCCCAAATCATTTATTTTTGTGAGTGAACTATGGTTTGGGTGATCATTGGGTTCATTGGGAGAAGGCCCAACAATCTAGTTCTTGTCTTGGTTGTGGAGGTGGTGGCTTTATCTTTCCATTGATTCTTTGGATGTGGTTTTGAGTTGGTGTTTTTGTTGGGAAAGAGTATTAGGTTTTAGTGTTAGTTATTGATATTTACATATCTTCAGAGGTTGGATTATGTTTTTATGGAATCCTTAGGTTTTGTTTTTTTCATCTGAAAGTGTTATTTCTTTTCGGGGGCAGAAACTTTTAATAGTGGGGAGAATTGTCACACCCGGTTTTTCATGTCTTTGTTTCGATCCGGTACGTTAAAAATACTGATCCTTTTCCCGGGTATTTTGTGAGATGAATTTTAAGTTTTAAAGTTTCATATATGTTTAATAACCCCAATTTGGGTTCCTCATTTCTTGTTTATGAGTTTTGAAGGGAGGGTGGTTACTTCAAGATTTGGGCCAACCGTGAGCCCAATTCCAGTTTTAAAACCCAAATTTGTTTCTTTTATAACTCCATTTATTCATCTTTTTTCACCCATTACACTTCCGACTTGTCCTATACTAACATATTAAAACTTAAATATCCTTTTTTACCACATAAGAATTCATGCTCATGGTGAATTTAGGTTAATTATTTTGGTATTGGGTCAGCCCATGGGCCCATTTCCAGTTTTAAAAGCACAATTTGTTTATTTTATATATTTTTCATTTTTTAATATTTTTCGGTGATTCCACCTCCCACCCGAATAAAATATCCCAATCCTCACCCCCAATAGTGTTTTTGCGTCTTTGGAGCTCAGAATAGTCGCGTAGTGTGGAAACATTGTCAATGTCCCTCAAATCGTCCATAATGGAAAAGGTAAATTGTATCATTCATAAATCAATCAATTAGTACTATTTGGGTCACTAATATTATTTACCTTGTTCTTCCAGGCCTTAGGAGGCTCTCTAAGAAGTTTCAATCCATTCCCTTCTCTCTAGGGTTTCAGATCTAATTGAAGATGAACAGTTTTCTAGGTTGAAAGGTGAGATTCCTTCTCCTTTCTTCTTCCTCTTCCCCCTCCTTTCATTATTTCTTGGTTTTATATTGTAACCTAGTCATGATCGACCCAAGGATCTGTTATAAAATGTTTTTTATGGTGTTCATGTTCATTTAGGTCTGGTATTTATAGTTTTAGGGTTTATAAACCCGCGGCGGGTGATTTCGGGTGTGCGTTTCAATTATGCCATGGATTTGAGGTAGGATACCCCTTGAACATGCCTTTATTATTTAATTTTATTATTTTTATTATTTTTAACATCTGATATATATGTTTATTATTGTTTTTCAACCTTTGGATAGTTTTCTTGGTGTAAAAAATGGTTGTTTATGCCTTTTTTTGTTAAAGGTACTGTTGTTTTGTCATAAAAGTGCAAACCAACTGTTTGTTTAAATGTTCCGCTATGTTTTGAAACTATTTTGTGAGTTTTAGAAGCTGTTTTATGATATTTTTAACATGTTACAGTAGCTTTAATGAAATATGGCATGAAATTGGTTTTTTATTCCTTTTGAAGTTTTTAAAATAAATTGTTTTGTTTAAGAAGGGCATGCCATGTGTTCGATAAGTTTCCCGATTGGCTTTTATGTGTGATGTGTTATTTAAAAATTATTTGCTTAGATTTATAAATGCATTCAAATAATTATAAATGGTATTTTTGGTTCCTTATATTGCTTCACAATTTTGAATTTTTT
>CAUJRU010003206.1:0-54245 GCA_963277665.1 Viscum album
ACATTTTCACATTTTTGACACACATAGTATTAACACATAAATTAATATTTTACTCCACATATGAAATGGAAGTATAAATCCTATGTATATCCTTTTGACTAATACTTATTGGAATAATAGAAGATCAACTGATATAACTGTTCTTTTAATGCATGGTTATGAGGATTTATATCTAGGGAAAATAAACTATACTGGACAAATCTTTCTAATGTTTTAGTATCCTAATTCATGAACACACATTTGGAATAATTATTTATAGTATGACATTTTGTGTACTCCTAGAATCAAGAAATTGGAAAAAAAATACTATATATTTGTGGTAACTACATCATTAAAATGGTTTTTGACATATATTATAAACAGTTCTCTTAGTTGATACTCACATTGATACATATTAAAGAATTTTTATATTTATATAATAGTGGACTCATACATGTCATAATTATCTAGCCCGATGGTATCAAGCATTTCCTTAACACATTATGTAACCTATTCATCAGTGATCCTTTGAGATTTCATCAAAATTATATAGAGGAAACATGTAGATGATCATAATCATCAAGGACTTAATTTTTTATTCTTATTTACAAAAGGAAAAATGTTAAAAATGGAATTACATCATGCATGTCACTCACTTAGGTGCACTCATTAACATCATTTTCGCTAGTGTCCTCATATAGGTCACATGATTTTGGATACCTCATGTAGGTTACTTGATATTGGTGACCTCACAGCAGTCACTCACTCATGTGACCTCATACTGGTCACTCATTCTGGTTACCTCATGTTGGTCACTCACTCAAGTGACCTCAAATAGTTATCTAACTCATGTGGTTCAGAGAATGTATCCTAACATCATCATTTTTAATATAGATATTGATAGTATGTGAGATAGCTGCACGATAGACAAATGAGGTAGGGCTGCATGGAAGACTACTGTAGAGAAAAAATGAGGTTTTTTAATGTATGGTGTAATTCTACTGATATTTAACTCTCTTAATAAATACCCAAGCACATTTTTTGTTAAATATAATGGATGAAGAGAGTGAATGGCATATGAAACTAACCTGCTGTAACATACTAGGTAAATAAAGAATATTAAATTTTCATATTTATTAAGATTTTTTAATTAAATGTTACTTTTACTTTAAAGGGTATTCTATGTCTGATAGAATACTCAATGTGCGACAATTAGTTCAAATAAAATATTATGTTTTACAAAATATTGAGTAATAGCAAAAAATAATAAAATATTACTATTATTTTAAATGGTTGTTAACACATAGGTATTGTATTAGAGAGAATGAAAAAAAACAAACTAAAATATTATTACAAATTTTTGTTAAATATCTTTACATTTATCCAATAGAATATAGTGTCTTAAAATAATAATGAATCTGATTTTAAGCATGAAATACTCTAATATTCATTAAAAGGTCGATTATCCTCCTTTTGATTGCGAACCCCTTTTAAACCTATTTTATGTCCCTTTTATATTTTATATTAGACAAAATAAAATTCTTATTCATAATAGGAATATCAAAACTTACTTTGGGTGAAATATTTGTATTTTTCTGATAATGTTCATTTTTTAATGAATAGTTAAAAATACGGCATTTTAATTCAAAACTGCCTTTTAATCTAATTTATTTATACAGGTAGATTATAGTGTTAATTTATTTTTGAACTATAATTGGATTTTATTTTTACGATTTAAACTAATTTTGGTCATTGTAAGTAATTAAACTTTTAAATTGTACATAAAGACAAGTAAATCTTTCATTATATATTACTTCTTAAAAACACACTTTTTGGTTTTGCAACATGATTTAATTTAATATTAATTACAAGACATTTTTTATTTTTAATATAGAAATATGGAATCCATATTTGGAATTATATGAATCAAATTATTTAAATAGGTACCTTTTTTTAGATATTATGAATAGTAACTTTAGTAATTATTTTATTTACCATTATTAGATGGTAAATCTGGTAAATAAGGGAAATATAACATTATAATAATATTAAACTACCGTAAAACATTTCAAAATTCTATTAGATAAAATATTTCCATCTATGGGCAACCTTGGGTTGATTTTGGGACCCTATGGATCCACTTATGTGAAAAGGACATTTTATAAGAATTAATTTAATTTAAAGAACAATGTAACATAAACATTTATATTTTCCCAAAACAATTTTTATATTGGGTTGTATAAGTGATATATTCGATTATAAATTGTCATTAGAAAGTTAAAAATATTTCCTATATCATGATATTTTATTTATAATATGTTGACATCAAATATATATATATATATATATGACACAATGATGATGTAGTGATTACCTTATCAATGAATGATTTAAATAAATGAGATTATAAATATTAAAATAAATTTATTTTAAAACTTTTTATGCCATCCATGAATTTTATGGATGATAATGAATTGTTATATTTTATTTAATGATGTTTTGTTGAATTAATCATGTTTTTATGGATTTCTAAAAATTCATCAAATGAATATTATACAAATTTACCTAAATGAGATTCAAAAAAATACTATTTTATTAAATGATATAATAATTCTAAAAATATAGGATTCGAAAAAATGACTTAGATAATGTTGAAAATTTCATTAATTAACTACCTGAATTTATATTGGCATTTTATAGTAACTATATTAACCATATAGTATAGATATTGAAGAAGCCTCAGTAAGAGTTAAATTAGTTATCTATAGGTTAAAGCTGAAATATACGGTTAAAATTGTGAAATAGACTTGTCTAAAACCTATTGGGTGAGATTTTTTTAACCTAAAAACATCTTATATTTTATATAAATGACTTTGGGGCCATTTGATGCTGAAAATTATTTTATAATAAAACAATTCTTCAAAACATTCCTAAAGTTCCCCTCCTCCCTCTTATAAAAGGGCTTCACCGCACTCCAATTAATCACTCCTCTCTAGCCCCTAGGATCATCCATCCTCTTCCCAAATATTCTTCCAATATTCCTATCTTCCTTCTAGAAGCCTTACCTTGGGTAATAGACAATTCAATAGAGCCTTTTGGTCAAACCAATGGGAGTTACCCGATTTAAAGATAACATCTTCTCTTATGTTCTTTTATATTATTTTACTTCTACACTCTCTATTATATTGTACTTAAATTATTAAATAACAAAAAAATATCCTAAATATACTAGTATGTTTTTATGTGAAGGATTCTAACTATATTTACACACACCTTCATCTAATGGATATGAATATACTATTTCTGTGTATGGTAAACTACTACCTCACAAAACGATGATTGTTCGATTTTCTCCTACCACCTTTCTTGGGGGCCATTATGATGGAAATGTATTTTTATATGATATATAGTATGTTTATATTGTATATATTCTTATTTAATTTCTATTTATAACATAACAATAATCTTTTTCATGATGTGTAAACACAATAATTTCATTTGAGGAAGTGCGGACTACCGCCCCCTCAAAGTGACATGACTCGTTCATGCCATACATAGAACGTATAATGGATGGTGTTAATAAAATTATGTATCATATATAAAAATTGTTATTATAATTTAATTATAATATATGTATGTATCATTATGTTTTCATTCATTTAAATATGAAATATAAATAAAAGTAGCGTTCATGCGTACGTACGTCTTACCTTCTCCATGAATGGTGCATTTTTTTATCTCCAAATGTTATGAACTATTATAAATACATATATAATGGATATATAATGTATTTATGATATCTAAATAATTAATTTCATTCTAGAGATTATTAAATTTTGACCACATGGACTATTTGTAATTATAACATGTTTTATTTCGACACAAGTACTAAATATCAAATAAATGGCATATATTCACATAATTAATTAGGAAATTATTATAACATGGTAATAAGAGTTATAAAAGGGAAAATAAACTTTAAAAAGGTTCCTATGAAATTATTAATTAAATTATGTTTATTATTCAAGAAAAATAAAGAACATTTGTGACGAGTCGAATGCATGGTAAGCGACTTCTTCTCAATCTCCTTTCATTGAGGCATATTTTTATTTGTACACAACATTATTTTATACTGTGTATAAACCCATTTTAATTTTAATTTCATTAAAAGGGAATGTTTTTTCTATGATAAATTTTACTAAATTATAAAAGGAATGCTTTTTAAAGTACCTGGTGACAATGACCTTTCCCCCACCACAAGCATTATTTTATATTTGACTTCCATTACAAGTCATAATGTTTTTAACATGAAAATAAGAAACTTATACCCTTTTTATGTATTTTGGTATTTAAATTTTTTTTGAGAATGTATTGATTATATCAATATATTGAAATGATATATTGTGATTGCAATGTAGAAATGTTATCTATCATTTACGTTTTTTATGTATAATGAATATGATATGGTTTATGTAAATTTTTTTCATATATGGGTGGTTTTGTGATAAAACTAGGGTGGGTGAGCTCGAGATAGCTCTCCAATTAATTGTGTAACATGATGGAGGTAAACGTTAATGTTTATCCTAATATATTTAGGGAATGTACTATGATGGGTATTCCAAACATAAATCTCTATGTATCTATGAAATCTAAAATGTAAGTATGATATGTATTACAAAAGTTACATTTATGATTTTTGATTTCTATGTGTTATTCATAAATCATATGATTTCATGAGGTATGTTAAATAGCATATGTTTTATGATTGATAAGTATGATTTCATTGATTTTTATTTATTGGCGGACTAATGTTTTCCTTATTTTATAACACTTAATGATATTTTTATTCTCACACCAAGTTTTTGAAATGTTTTTCACAGGGTATAAGGAATGGTAAGAGAAAGTATGTTTTCAAGTAGTTTTATATAAAAAAAGTAATTATTGTTTTTAAGGAGTTTTATTATTGTGATTAAGTTGGATAGAGTAGAAGTGTCTACTTTGTAATATTTTGATATGTAATGTAATATGTACGGACTATTTATATAAAACGATAACATGAAAATATCCTTAATGTGAATTCGTGAGTTAACTCAAGATTATTTATTTTTTAAGGTTTGGGCCTTATATTTGGTATTAGAGGTCGGTTTAGAAAACCCTAGGAGTTAGGATAATGTTAATTTAATATCCATAAAGTAATTTATGGTATGATTGAAATGATATAGAATTTGAAGATTACCATGTTGCTTCCCATACAATATTTATATGTTCATAATGGTTTTTATTAGAGGAAACATGATATATGTGATGGGAGGACATAAAGAGGAAAAAAACATTCCAAATCAGCAACCTGGGATGGTTGGAATCATAACTGAATAGTTGGTTATAGTGAGGCATAGTTGACTCAGACTATAAATAGAGGTGGTATCCATGCCAAAGACTAGCTAGATCTACCACAGAAAAACATTTCAGTAGTGGAGTATTCCATGAGGAAACATCCCCCATCATTCATAGGATCATCTGAACATGTGCTAGCTGAATGGTGTATTAAAGAATTAGAAAATATTTTCATGATCATGGGGTGTTCAAAACATGAAAAGGTTACTATCACTATTTACCATTTTAATGGTGAAGCCGATTAGTGGTGGTCGATGGTTAAAAATATTAGGGATATTGAGGAGATTTATGAACGTGATTAGGATTAATTCAAAGCTATATTTCATAAGAAATATTTTCTTAATGTGGTTCAACTTTAGATGGAAAAAAACAATTCTTGGAATTGAGCTGGGAGGATGACTCGATGGCAGCTTATGAAAAAAATTCACTCGACTGGAAATGTATGCTACCAATTTCATAAGGGGTCTTGATAGTAAACTCAATCATTTTTACCCAGGATTAAAGCCAATGTATAGAAGGGAATTAGCTTCTTGTGAGTTCAAAAGTTACTAAAAACTTTATTGATTTGAGGAAAATGTTGAAAGGGATTTTTCTGATGATAAGGTGATCTTTGAATAAAAAATAGAATAAGAGGTTTTTGTGGAAGATGAAAGGGAAGAACGGTTCAAAAAAGTATGATGGTAAGAAACTTCAGTTTACAGTTTCTGAAAATTTTGGTAAAAAGAAGGCTGGTGAATGACTTTTTAATTCTTTTAAGGGCTTCTGATGTGGTAAAATTGGACATAAGGATTGTTACTGAACTAATAAAGATCATGGTAATGGTAAAACAAAATATGATTTATAGTTAATTAAATTTTTTACATTCAATGAAATGGGTCATTATATAAATGAGTGTCCAAAGAAGAACTAAAATTATGGAAAGAAGTCAAACTGTAGGCCGAAAGGGGTGGTGAATCTTTTCCAACTAATTCAACAGATGTTTAGCCATTGAATGAAGTAATATTTGGTACACTGTTTGTTTATTCGTATTATTCCAATGTGTTGTTTGATTCAGGGTCTACACATTCTTTCTTTTCTTAAGGATTTTCTAGTAAATTGGGAATTCCACATCAAGATATGATTCCTAAACTTATGTTAAAAACAACGATAGGAAATGTTGAGAAAAAAGAAAATATAATAATATTCTTGTCCTTGTGTTTGGAAATAATCTACATGTAAACCTTATTGTTTTTTTTCTAGTAGAGTTTAATGTTATTTTGTGTATAGATTGGCTTTCAATTTATCATGGTATGATTGACTACAGAGCTAAAGTGGTTTCTTTTTAGAAAAAAATTTTATTTTGTATACAAGAATGAACCCTTACTTTTGATAATGTATCAAGAAGCTGAGAAACTAGTAAAATATGGAAATGAATGTTACCTTACACATATTGTTGAAAACAAAGGAAATGTTCAGATTAATGATGTTTCATTGGATAATGATTGTCTTGACTTTTTTCTGATGAGTTTTCTGGTATCTATCATGACCGGTAAGATGAATATATAGTTGACATAGTTCTTGATGCTAAGTGAATTTATAAACCCCCATATAAAATGGATCAAATTGAACATTTATAGTTAAAGATGAAATTGTAGGAGTTATTAGATAAAGGTTTCATTCATCCTTGTACATCATCGTGGGGTACTACTGTCTTGTTTGTTAAAAATAAATATGGTTCAATGAGACTTTGCATTGATTATAGAGCCTCAATTAACATAACTATTAAGAACAAGAATCAGTTTCCTCATATAAATGATCTGGTTGATCAGCTCTAGGGAGATTAGTATTTTTTGAAGATTGACTTGAGGTCGGGGTACCATCAATTGAATGTAAGTGATGTAGACATTATAGAGACCATGTTTCATACAAGATATGTCCATTATTAATTTTTAGTTATTCCTTTTGGCATAAAGAATGAACATGATATATTCATGGATCTTAAAAATAAAATTTTATGTGAGTTCTGGGATAAGTTAGTGGTTGTGTTTATTGATGATATTTTGATACATTTCTAAAAGTAAATAGGATAATGAAAGTCATTTAAGCTTTTTTTTAAAAACCATAAATGAAAATAAAATTTTTGGGATATTTAGAAAGTGTGAGTTTTTGTTACAACATATTTCATTCAAGGTTCAAATTGTATCTAAAGATGGAATAGTTATAGATCCTGTTAAAACAAACGTTGTTTATGAATAGACAAGACCCACAAATATAACCAATATTATTAGATTTCTTGGTTTTATAGATTTTAATTGTTTGTTTTTGTTGAAAATTTTCCATGGTTATCTAGATCACTATCTAAGTTAACTCAAAATGTTATTAAGTTCATTTGTACAAAAGAATGTGATTAATGTTTTTAGAATATGAAAAGAAGATTGTTGAATGAAACAGTTTTGGCACTGCCTTCCTAAAATGATGAATTTTTTATCTATAGTAACGATTCATTGATGGGACTTGGATGTGTCCTTATAAAGAATGATTAGGTGATCTCTTATGTTTCACTTCATTTGACACCCCATGAGTTAAATTTTCTTACATGTTATTTGAAATTAGTTTTTGTTTTTTTGTATTAAAAATTTGGAGGCATCATTTTTATAATATATACTTATCACAAAAGTTTGAAGTATATATTCACTCAGAATGAAGTAAACATGAGACCTATGAGATGGATATAATTATTCAAGGATTGTGATTGCATAATTAATTACCATTCATGAAAATAAAATAAAGGGGTTGACTATTTGAGTCGAAATACTAATGCCAAAATAACCATGCTACATGTGGAAAGAGATCCTTCGGTTTCTGATCTAATGAATTTTGTATTGGAAGTATTTGGGGCAAGGAATTAATCTATTTTGTTGTAGGTGGCAGTGAAGTCATCTCTATCAAAAAGAATTAAAAAAGTACATAAAAAATATAGTGAGTTGTAGATAAAGGTAGAATTGGTTATAAGGGCATGTTACCTAAATTGTACATTGATAAAGACTACTTTTTGAGGTTTGAAAATAGATTATATGTTCCTTATGATTCACAGTTTAAGAAAGCATTATTATCAGAAGCTCATAGTTCATCGTTTTCCATTCGTCCTAGTAGTACTAAGATGTACAGAGATCTTATAAAGTATTTCTAGTTTGACGGAATGAAAATAAATATTTTTGGATTTATTTTGAAGTGTTTTATTTTTCATCAAGTTAAAGAAGAGAAAAAGTTATCAAAATTGACTCTTGAACCTTTTACATTGCCATATTGGAAATTGAAAAATGTGTCCATGGATTTAGTAGTGTAATTACCATATAATTATTGAGGTAACAATAAAATTTGGTTTATTATAGATTGGTTGACTAAATATTCTCATTTCATTCCTATTTGTGATACCCTATATCTAGATCGACTTCCCCAATTTTTTATTAAATAGATATTTAGGTTACATGGAGTTGTCCTCTCCATTGTATTTGATCATGATCCCAGGTTCACTTCTAAATTTTGGAAGGTGCTTCAGAATTCAATGGGTACTAAATTAAATTTTTGTACCGATTTTAATCCACAATCATATGGACCGTCAGAACAAAAAATTCAGACATTGGAATATATTCCAAGTGCTTTTTAATGGATTACCAAGGATGTTGAGAGAAAAATATTTCTTTTCCTGATTTTACTTATAATAAAAAACATTATTCCAGTATACAGATAGAACCATTTGATTCATTACATGGAATGTGGTGTTGAATTCCATATTTTTAGGATGACGTTGGTGAAAGGATTTTGATGGGACTAGAATTAGTGGAATAGATGGAAAAAAAATTAGTTGATTTAGAAGCACATGAGAATAGCTCAGAGCAGGCAGAAAATTTATGCATATAATCGGAGGAAGTATCTTCCTTTCGAGGTAGGTGATCATGTATTTCTCAAATTCTCTTCATGGAAAAGTGTGATGTGTTTTGGTAAAAAGGGAATGATGAGTCCAAGGTTCATTAGAACCTATTAAATCCTGGAGAAAGTTTTATCATTTGTCTATAGTGTGTATTCACCTCCAATTTTTTTCTAGGTAGACAATATTTTTTCATGTTTCAATGTTGAGGTAGTATATTCCGGATCCATCGCATGTTTTGAGTCCAATAGTAGTTTAGTTGGAAGTCAATATTTCTTATGAGTAACAATAAGTCTAGATTCATGAAAAAATAGAGAAAGTGTTGCAGAATAAGGTAATTAATCAGTGAACGATTTTATGAAAAAACCATATGGTTGAAGAGACAATGTGGTAATCTTAAAATGATATGACGTATAAATACCCACACTTATTTGATAAGTGAATATAATTACGTGAAAGAAATTACCAAAAGGGAGATGAATGTAACATCCCAGATAAATAAAGAATTTGAAATTGGCATATTTATTAATATTTTTGAATTAAATAATAATTTTCCATTAAAAGGGATGCTATTAATGATAGAATACTCAACACACAATAGTGGGTGTCTTTAAAATCTAACGCTACACACAACATTGAGTTATACAAAAAAATTCATATAATTTTATTATTATTTTAAATGGTGGTTAACACATAGCCTTTGTATTGGTGGGAATAAATAGAACTAACTAAAATATGATTATATATGTTTTTTAAATGTACATACATTTATCTAGTAAATTTTAGAGGCTTAAAATAAGAATGAATCAGATTTTATTTTTGAAAAACTTTAATAATTTTTAAAAGGTCGATTTACTACCTTTTGATCGAGAATCCTTTTTAAAACTAGTTTTTATCGCTTTTAAATGTTCTATTTGACAAAATTAAAATTTTATTTAGAAGTGGGATATCCAAATATACTTTGGATGAAATTTTGGTGTCTTTCTGATAATGTTCAGTTTTTAAATGAATAGTTAAAATATTGCATTTTAATTCAAAACATCCTTTTAATCTAATTTATTTATATATTTGTATTGTAAATTTAATTGTTTTTGTAATATAATTGGATTTTATTTTTACTAGTTAAAATAATTATTTTCATTGAATGTAATTCCACGTTTAATATGGACATAAAAACATTTCAATCTTTTTGTTGATTATACTTATTAAAAACATGATTGTTGGTTTTGACAATGGGAATTAATTTTAAATTAATTAATACAAATTATGTGTTTTGAATTTGGAAAAATGTATTCCATATTTGGAATCATAAGGTCCAAATTTTGTGAATAGGTTCCTTTTATTTTTAGACATTATGAATAGAAACATCACTAATAATTTTATTTACCATTGTTAGAGGGAAAACCTGGTAAATAAGTTGAAACAATACTATTATAAAAAAATAAACCTACCCTAACAAGTTTCCTAATACTATTGGATAAAATATGTCCAAAAATGGCCATCCTTGGGTCAATTTGGGGACCCCATGGAGCTACTTTGATGTGAAAATGATTTTTTATAAAAATTAATTTAATGTAATGAAAAATGTAACATAAACATGTATAATTTCCTCAGAACAATTATTATACAAGGTTATATAAGTGATATATTCAAATAAAAAATAGTCATCAAAAATATAAAATAATTTCCTACATCATGGTATTTTATTTATAATTTATATACTTCATATAATTTAATATATTTATTACATAATAATGATGTATTGATTACCTTATTAATGAATTATTTAAATAAATGAGATTATAAATATTAATTTTATTTTATTTTAAAAAATTCCCTTCCATCAAAGATTTTAATGGATGAGTACGACTTATTATTTTTTAATTAATGATGTTTTTTAGAAATAATAATGTTGTTATGGATTTTTTTAAATTCATGAAATGAATAGTATAAAAATTGGCATTAATGAGTTTTTAAAAGAAAAACAATTTTATTAAATGATATAGTAGTCATAAAAATATACAATTTAGTCAAATGAGTTTGATAATTTTGAAAATGTAATTAATATAACACTTGAAATTCTATTGGAATTTTATACTAACTATATCGACCATATAGTATGAATATACCAGAATACATGTTAAGAGTTAAATTAGTTAACTAAGGGTTAAAGCAAAAACATAAGGTTAAATTTGTGACCTAGACTTGTCTAAATCATATTTTTTGAGTGGGTTTCGACTCAAAAAACCTAATATCTTTGATATAAATGACTTGGGGACCATTGAAAATAGAAAATAATTTTATAATAAAATAATACTTCAATACACTTATAAAGTGCCCATCCCCCTCTTATAAAAGGGATTCACCCCAAACCATTTAATTAATCCTCTCATCCCCTTGAATCATACAACTTCAGCCTAAATAATCTCCCAACAACACTCTCTTCCTTATAGAATCCTTACCTTAGGTAGAAGGCAATTCATGAAAGCTGTTTGGTTCCAACCAATGGGAGTTTCATGCTTTAAGGATAACATATTCTCACAAGTTCTTTTCTTTTATTTTACTTATCCAATATCTATTTTATTCTTATTAGTTGATTAAATAACAAAACAAGTATTATCAATATACTATGATTTTTTATGAGAAGGATTGTAACTACACATACACACACCCACATCTAATGGATACGAACATATTTTTTCTGTGTATGGAGACATGTTTCCTCATGAAACGATGATTCTTCAATTTTCCCCTACAACCTTTAATCGTGGCCATTATAATAGAAATTTATTTATATAATATATATTTTATGTTTATATTTTCTCTAAACTTCTGTAATTTTTATTTAAAACATAAATTTATTCTTTTCATGATGTGTAAACACGACAATTTCATTTGAGGAAGTGCAGACTACTGCCCCCTCAAAGTGATATTACTTGTTCATTAAATAAATGGGATAAATAAAGGATGGTGTTAATGAACTTATGTAACATATAAAAAAATTATATTATACAGGAATTATAATATACCTATGTATCATTGTGTTTTCATTACCTTAAATGTGAAATATAAATGAATGTAATGTTCATGCGTACGTATGGTTTACCATCTCCACGAATGGTGCATTTCATTTCTTATCTCCAAATGTTATGGAATATTATATATACATATATAATGGATATATGTGGTATATATGATATCTAAATCATGAATATCATTATGTATATAATAGATTTTAGACCCCATTGATAGTTTTTAATTATAACAAGTTCATTTTCGACTCAAGTACCCAATATCAAGAAAATGATCGATATTACCTTAAATAATTAAGAAATTTTTACAACATGGTAATAAGTGATATTAAAGGAACAATAAAAATGAATTTTTTTGAAGCAATTAGAAATTAACTTAAGTTTATTATTCAGAAAAACAATAAGCATACGTGACGATTGGGACGCAGGGTAAGGGACTTCGTCTCAATATCCTTTCATTGAGGCATATTTTGATTTATACATGACTTTCATTTATACAGTGTATAAACCACTTTAAAAATTTATTTTATTCAAAGGGAATCACTTTTCTATGAAGTGTTTTACTAATTGAAAAAAGGAATGTTTCTTTTAAAAATATGTGGTGACAATGACCATTCCACCACCGTGAGCATTATTTGATATTTGGCTTCAATAACAAGATATAATGTTTTTAACAGGAAAATAAATACTTATAACCTTTTTACATATTTTGTAATTGAAAATGTTATTCATAATGGATTGATTATGTTAATATATTTAAATAATATATTGTGATTTCTATGTATAAATGTTATCTTTCATTTATTCTTGTTTTATGTGTTATGAATATGTTATGGTTCTCGGTCATTGTTTGTGTATATGGGTGGTTCTGTGATAAACCTAAGGAAGGTAATACCAAGATAGCTCTCTAATCCACTGGGTATTGTGACGTTGGTAAATGTTAATGTTTCTCCTAATAAACTTATATAATATACTGTGATGGGTATTCCAACCATAACTCCATATATAGCTATGAAATCTACAATGTATGTATGATATGGATGCCACAAGTTTCATTAATGATTTAAAATTTCAATGTGTAATTCATAAATCTTATGATTTCATGAGGTATGTTAAAGTGGATATGTTTTCTAATTTAGATGTATGATTTCATTTATTGGTATGTATTTATGGACTAATGTGTTTTTATTCTTTTATAACCCTTATTGAGATTTTTATTCTCATCCCAATGTTTTGAAATGATTTTCACATGGTATAAAAAATAGTAAGAGAAAGGAAGTATTCAAGAATATTTTTATCATGAAAAGAATTATTTTTTTATTTAAAGATATTTATTATTATGAAAATCATTTGATATAATAGAAGTTTCTACTTTGAAATCTTTTGAGATGTGATGCAATAGTTACAACCTAATTCTATAAAACTCTAAACCTAAAAAATAACCTCAATGTGAATTCTTGAGTTAACTAATGATTATGTAATGTTTAAGGTTTGGGCCTTTTACCAGCATGTTCGAATATCATGGAAGGAAAAAAATGAATGACCTGTGTAACTAACCTATGTGGAAGAAAATTTTAATACGTCTTCAATCTCTATAACAAATATCACATAGGTAAATGTGATTTAATAGAATCTATGGTTATGAAAGAAAGTGTAAATTTGGGATTTTATTCGTCAATATCCATATGAATATCTACATCAGGATCAGATCCTTTTATTCAGATCAAACCCAATCCCTAGGGGGGATTTATTGGCACTCCATTTATACATAGGGATGAATATATTTGGGAAAAAACACCTTAATTAGTATAAGATAAAACCCGGTCATGGAACTCACCAAAATAGATCATGCACAGTCCCACATGCGTTCTAATAGGCTTATGCAGGCCTAACCGTTATAGCCCCACAAGAGTTGTAATACCTACATGAGGGCCCTATAGGAGATACCTGTAAGATGGAACTTCATGGATAAAAACTTTATCCTTGGTTTATGAGTCATTCCTATAAATATAAACCATGTTCTTCTCATTATACAAGACTATAAGATGAAGATACCACTTGAAGCTCTCATTTCCCGAGACTCTCTCCCAATTCCTCCAAACCCTTAGTTACATTCCTATGCATAAAAATGAAAAGAGAATTAGCACCAATAAAAGGATGGTGGACCCTTCTAGTCTAGAATACTATTAACAAAATGTGTAACCATCATACCCTTAGTCAATAATATTTGGTTGATGGAACCAACCATAGAATAAAACATGAGTTCTAGTCATGCAATATCTCTTGAGGAGAACATCAGATCTCAGAGAAAGCCATCTCCCAAGAACTATGTCCTACTGATTTTTTCACAATAGAGGCATCTCTAGAATTCCTAGGTCCAGCCAATTTAATGAATATACAACTCTCCTTAGTTAACTCTATGCACAGAATCTATATCTAGATCAGTTCTGCCTTACCTAAGGAACCTCCATTACACCCAAGTCTACCCTATTAGAGGAAACATTAGCTCACTCAGTCTTTACCTGGGTGAAGCACCATCATCCAACCTTGTCATTACATAAGTGATGTAAATCTATCTAATCTATGTTATCCTTAGTAAAATAACCTTTATCTTTCCTAGATCCACCATGAGTGTGCCTATCATTGATCCATCAATCATATCCCCAATGGTAGGGACCATATTTCCTTAGGTCCTTCGTTAGAGGGTCACCAATAAAATACCTCATACAAAGCATCCTTACATGCTTGATCTGAACTGAAGGAACACTAGTGTTCCCTACAAATCATACACTATTGTGGTAATTAATGGCCTTCATTTATCTTACCTAATTAGAAATTTTTTTAGACTTTACGCAATAATAAATTCCTTTGGAAATGAAAAACCCAACCATAAGGATAGTGGAAGATTTATTTTCTATCTTATATATTACATATTTTTCCCATGGCCACAACCACTTATTATTTTCCACCCTTCGTATGGGGAGGAGGGGGGGAATGGGATCTTTAAAAGTTTATCTCTCCAAGACCAATCCCTTAGTCTTTCATGTGGTACATTATCCAATCACCCAATTACTCTACCTCAACCACCATTAGATGAAGGAGAATGTGAGGATTAATATATCATCTTCCTACTACTTTTTCTCACACTAATCAAGTCTCACATGGGAATAGAGGTATGTGGAAATCATGTCATTAAAAATGATGATATATTCATCAAGTGGGGATATTAATAGGATTAATCCCCAAAAACAATGTTACCATCATGTCAAAGTATTATATTACCCACGAGACAAAACTTCATTTGTATGGATTCCTAATAAAGTAACCAATTTATCATCATCTGTAGGTATAATCCCCAATCAATATAAATAATTAAGGATTTTATTTCTATGAAAATAAAATATGTTGGAAGCCTTCTTGAGTTAAAAACCCAACGTCTCAAACTGAACCTAATTATCTTTTGAATATCTTTATTGTAGGTTCATATCCAAATTGGATTCTCATTTTCCTTCTACATGTGTCATGATTCTTAGAGATATGTCCCAAAACATCCTTTCTATAAATATTTTACTCACATGTTATTGTTTAAGGATGGTAAATTCGAAGGTCTAGTCCCCATCACATAATCATAAAAGGTAGGAAGTTTCCATTTTATTTACACTAAAATAAATGGATTTTGATTCCTTACCCAATGATTTGTTGGAATCACTTCACAAGGGACTAATCCCAACATCAATAAGGCTCTGGTCTTTCAATATAATGATTAATTCTATAGAGAACCACTATGTGGCTAAAAACCCTCATCATGATAATAAAATAAAAAAATAATTTCTAATCTATATAAAAATTGTACCATCAGTAGAGATTCAATGATACTTATAGTTTTCTCCATCGATAATGTCTTTCAGATAAATATAGATTAATCTAAAGTGAATACAATCTAACAATTGATTATTAATATAAGGGTGACTCATTTTATATTTTGGATTTTGTTAAGGATTTGTGAATATGAATTGAATTTATAAGAAAGTACCAAATTAGGTAATAATTCACCACAAAAAGGTTTGATGATCCTAACATCACATCCTACGGAAAAATGTGAGTCATTAATTATTTTTGGACTATAAACCAATGATTACCTACCATTTTAATAATTATTCATGAAAATTCACAAATAAGGGATGTTTTGGGTGTTTCTGATTCTACATGTAAACATAATTATAATTTGTCTAGAAGAGAAATGGAAATAATATGTATGAATGACATGAAGGATGATTCCACCACCAACAAAAACACCATTAAAATACTAATTGACTATATTAATGAAACTAAAATGGTGAATCCAATATGAACCTAAACGTTACAATTCATTCTAGGTTTATTCATATTGGATAATTTTGAGTAACATTTCAATTTTATCAATGATCTTTATAAAAATATGGTATGTATTATTTTATATTTCATTTTTTATTATAATATCATTAATATAATATTAATTATTTATATATACATATATTTTTCATCCATTTCACGCAATTCCATAAAACTAATCACATCACTTTCTAGAGTCTGTAGTCCACACAAATGCATGAATGACGTAATGAGTTTTTAGTTAATGTAATAGACAGAAATTAAATGATATATAATATGTTAATAACGATAAATATTTTATTAATATAATATATAAACATTATTTACAACATTATAAAAATCCATCAAATAAAGATATGGAAAATGAATTACATCGGTTTGTGATATTGTAGTTTGTTGTACACACAAACAATGGATTCCATTCCCATTTGATGGATTTTTGAGATGAATATAGGATATGAAATTAACATATTACCATATTAGTATATCTAGGATATTGGTCTAATTGTTTTACCATAGTTCAAAAATCATATAAGGATGTTAATGGTGAAATAGAACTAAAACATGTGGTTTAAACTATACCTCTCCTTTGAAAATTATCATTTTCTTAACACCTTAGGAGATCCAAGACATGTATTATTACTAAAAGAGTCCTCCATGATGAGGATAAGGTTTCTATAAAATATTTTAGGTTGATATTGGTAAAACAAAATGGTTCATGAAGTGGGATTTAATGTGAAGAATATATTCTATTTTATAACATATGGGAGAGAAACTAGTGGAATTTATAAAACAATTTAATAAATATAAATTAAATTTCAATTCAAAATGGCTCGAAACATGTTTATTTAAAATATAGGATGTCTATAGGTTAAAATATTATTTTTTACTATGTTTTTACCTTTATCTATATGTT
Organism: Viscum album; assembly: GCA_963277665.1. Taxonomy (NCBI): domain Eukaryota; kingdom Viridiplantae; phylum Streptophyta; class Magnoliopsida; order Santalales; family Viscaceae; genus Viscum; species Viscum album. The sequence goes on from CAUJRU010003206.1 coordinate 17,600, forward strand.
ATAACCCATATAGAACCCTTTTCCAACTTATTATGATAACATCGTATTTTACCCATTGAGGGTCAATGTAGTTACTATAAATGAGTAAATTTCCAATAAGTGTATCATGTTCTATATTATCAACCATAACCTAATAAATTTTATGAATATACTATTTGTAATGAAATTTGTATAATTTTATAGAATATAATTTCTCATAAAATATGAGTAATGTCAAATTCTAGAACAATTAATTTCATTGACATTAATTACATCAAGAAAAAATTAAAAAATCAAAACAAATACATACCTATAGTGTCATTTTCTTTTGTAAATTACATAATAAAATTAATTATCTAAAATTAGAGTATTTTTAGTATTTTTAATATCCTTTATTCAATATTATGATTAATTTAATAATTATTATATCAGCATTCTATACGCATTAAATATTATTATTTGTTCAAGAAAATTGTTAAAAAAATAATGATGAATATAAATAAATTATAATTGTAACAAAAATTTATAATCCAACATATCTTTTGTTTTTTCCAATGTTAAAATTATTATAGTTACTGTAGAAAAGTGTGTGTCATATTTTTCATTTCTTTAAATAAAATATTATAAGGGTCATAATCTGATCCAAATAAAAAAGGACAAATATTCAATATTGTGAAGTTTATTGATGAGACATAATAATCGAATAATATTTAGAAATGTTTTTTGCGTAATTTTATAGTCGGTATCATTTTCTTTTTATCATTAATTACCTATTTTCTGTTTAACCATGGTAAAAAATTGTGAAGGTAACTATAGGTTTTCACAAAAGACAAAATGAACAATTTAAAAAATCATAACTCACTACTTCCATATATATAATCCATTTTTCCCAAATTTAAAATACTTAAGTGGCAGCACTTAATTTATAATTATACATGAAAATGTAATAGATAAAGCTTTTTTTAGAAAATACCCTTCTAAATCTAAAGAAATATTTTTTTTCTAAATTAATTTATACAATACTTTTTAAAAACCAATATTTTATTATTTTAAATAAATATTTACTATTGAAATATTAAAACTATTCTAAATCATATGTTTAAATTGTAGAAACTGTAAAACAAAATAATTTTTCCAATAAAAACCAGTATTTTTCTATATTCATTTAAAAATAAAGTCTTTTCGTTAATTATAAAAAATTCATCCCAATAAAAGTTTTAATTTTTAAATAAAAATTTAAATTCAAATTATGAAAAAAATCAATAATTTATAGAAATTAAATATAATATTTACACATAAAAAGTAAAGAACCCAATTTTTTGATGAAAACATTTTTAAAAAAAATAAAAAGACTGTACTTCAAATTGTCTGATTATTTTCTAAGAATTTATTAGTAAAATTTGATTATGTATTACCTTTAAATTTATTTGATAAATTTGTTATTTCTTTCTATACACACATATTTAAATGATTAGTTATAATAGTAACATTTAAATAATAGTACTTCATTGTTCATTTATGCATAGTGTTATGTATGTTATATACTCTCAACCATAGTTTTTATTTTTAAAATAATAGGATATTAAAAACTGTGTGAATTATATAATTAAAATGAAATTAAAACCTCAACATAGTTATTTTAACTCTAGTATACTTCCTCAACTCCGGATGTTGGTCTAGTTTAAGAATTATATCCTTTCTAACAGTTTTTTGAGGATTCATAATAATTTAGATTTCTAGTACTAATATCCCTGATTAAGCCTCTATAATTGAAGTTCCATATAAAACTACACCTTTAGGACTAATAGATTCAAACAAAATATGAGTTCTCATATAAAAAACTGAACTTTCTAGTTAACAACCTCATCTCTTGTAACCCAGAGTTGGTGCCTACATTAATACATTAGTGCAGATCCAAAGTGTTAAATCAAAATGGACCGATCAGTATAGATTTTTTGGTGATATAGATACATACATGATTCCTTGTTTAAATTGAGAATAAAAAAACATAATGCATAAAAAGACATAAATTATTTAACTCCTATAAACTTTTCAAATAGTTCTTCTTCATATCCTGAGGAATGGTATCAAAATAAAAGTGGGCTCAAATGCTTGGAAAGGGTCACAAATAGTGAAACCTATTATAAATCAATAAGTAAAAATTGATATGGAAAGTAAAATTAATGTAAAAAAAGATTTAATAAATAACATGACTATCATAATTGGATACGGAATAATCAAAATATCATGGTAAATTACTAAAATCACGTGAATTTTATTAAAAAAAATATAGAATGAAAAGCATATATAGATAATATCATTTTTGAACTATCATTGATAACAACAAAAATAGAATTCTGAATGAATAAAATTATTATTTTTTCTAAATCATGACACCTCTACATTCAAGACCATTCATAAGACAGTTTAAAACTGTGATTAAAATACAAAAAGATATGGCTTACTAATTTGTATCACGGGACTTGTCAATATATCAAGGGGAAATCTATAACAAGACCAAAAATGAATTATTATCCAAATAATTAATAAAATATTTAATAATGAATTTAATTATTGAATAATAATTCATTATTATCAAATATCCATATTGGGAAAAGGATACAAATTTATTAGTAATTCCCAAGGCAATCAAATAAAATTTAATACAATTACCATATGTAAAAATGGGAAATATTTTATGAAATAATAATATCCATCATATAATAATATTTATATTTAATGTAAATTTTGTTTCAAATGAAAAATTATTAGAGGAAATTGATTGTTTTCTTGATAAAATAAACAATCATAATAGAAATTTATATTGAACATTAATTTTTTTACCTCTTTGGTAACATCTAAATTGTAACCCATTTAATAATAAACAAGAAATGAAAAATTATTCATCATTAATTTATATGTTCGGTTGATTCCTTTTGTAGCTGTTATATGGTTTGCTGATAGGGGATGATTACATTATGTTGTTGAGGTTCATTGAAGTTCTGGTGTGGGGTTGATCAGTAATGACATTGGTGATGGTGGTCCATATTTTACGATAGTCATGATGAGCGAGGCTTTGTGCGACGATGATGACGGTGTGCAGGCAGTGGTGTTCGGAGAAGAGGTTGACAGTGATGAGCCTATGAGGTTGAGTTATAAGTTTATGTGATGATTCAAAGTTCATGATGGTGTTGAGATTATAGGATTTCATGGTGATGATAGCGGTGAGGTTTCTCCTCGGTGGTTGGTTTCTTGGGTTGATTGCTTGCCCGAGATTATTCTTTTTTCAAGGTTTAAATTTGAATTTTGACAGTTTAATGTGGTTTTGGGATGTGGTTTGCTGTGTAATGTGGGTGATGTTTGGAACTGATTTACAGTTTTTGTGATGTTCCCACTTAGCCAAAAAAAGTGTTTTTTAATAACGAAAAATGGATTTGCAGGATATAAATAACAATATAGTTTAATTTTGATCCTTCCATAAACTATGAAATTAATTTATGAAATTCAATGAATTATTCTATCTAAACCACCATTGTTTACTTCATTAAGGGGATGATTTATTTTCATAATTTTATAATCAAAAATTTAACCTATTTTTTTTAATCTGGATATATTATCAATTTTTTCCATTTTTTTATTTTTAAATAAATTATATAAATTTTCATCTTTTTGATTTAAACATTTAATTTCCGTTTTTTTACCATTTATTTTCATCAACTCATATAAATTTAATCATTTCCAAAAAACCTTGTCTTTTAACAAAAAATTTCTAATTTTATCCTCTTATATCCCTTTGATTATGATTCTTTCTAAATAAACTAAAATTTTACTGGTATCACTTATAAGGATTCATCCTTAAACATAATATAATATTTAGTATTATATTAGGAATCCACTATATTAAATTTTTGTAGATTTATTTCTTAGTGTAATGGAGGATTATGTAAATACCCTTATATAAATAAATATTAAATTAAAAAGTGGAAACCTCAACTTACAATCCAATTTTCTAACAAATTACATTTTTAATCATATAAATTTTTTCCATTTCATGAAGTATCTTCAAAATTTTCCTCATGACATCATAATTGTCCATAAACATCCTTAAAACCCCATTAAAAATATTTTAAAAAGTTGTATGAGTAAAACAAAATCATTTAGAGACATAAAATTTTGAAAAAAAACCATAACTCCATAAATACATATAAAGTTCTACCTTATTAAAAAGAAATTATCAGTTAAAAAAGATAAACAAAAAATAAACTTCTTTTCCTATATTTTTTCAACAGTTATTTAAAAATTCTTTTAAAAATTAATATTGAAGTAAAGAATAATATTATTAATTATTTATTTGCAATCATGATACTTTTTAAAAGAATTATATTTTTTTTGCAATAAGTAGTAACAAGAATTTTGTCTCATATATAATCTAATTATATTACCTTATAGAATCATATGATTTATGTAAAATCCAATTACAAGGAAAAATTTATCATATTTGTATCTTGAGGCATCATTTTTTATCACTCTTAAAATCAATCTTACAATTTGAATAGCATTCACTATTATAAATGAAATAAAATTATTGGTTAAAAATGAAATGTCCCTCTCTATTATAAATATAGTAACCTATAATGTTTGAAATGGAATACCCTTTAGGTTAGGTTCCAACAATAACTTTGGGGAATACTAATTGGTTAAATATATATTTTTACCCAATGTCTTGGATAGAGATGATAGGATTACCCATACATGGTTTATAATAAATCATGTCTCAATGTAAATAATTCTCATGAACAATGAAATAATAATAAATCATGAAATATTGAATCATGGTAACATTATTTTCACATGTAATAAATAATTTCAGATCTTGGTATATACGATTCCATCAAAACCCAATTTCCAAAACCTAAATTTCTAGAATAAACGGAAGGCGGTTGTCATTAAATAAAACCATTAATATTCAAAATTAATCCAAATTTAAAATAATTTTTTTGGAATAAGCGATAAATGATGATGATGTTTACATTAAAATAGAAAATTCATTTTTTTTCCTTTTACCAAAACTCTATGTAAAAAACACATAAAAAGATTCTTCTTGAAAAACATTGAAGAAAAATAAATAAGGGCATAAAATTTATATTGTAATTATATTATGTCCAGATGAAAAAAATCAAAAAATAATTTTTATGAATATTCATATAGATTAATTATATTTAAAAACAAAATCATTAAAACATTTTAAATGAAGATTTTAATGTAAGGTCCTCATACCCAAAGTATAAATCATCAGGTGTGTTACTTATCCACCTAAATAAAAAGAATGTTAATTATTTATTTTAATAATAAAATTTTAGTTATATTAATCCTCTAACCATTTTATAATCAATTACAGAATTAATTAAGTTTATGATGGGAATTTTGATGATATTCATCTCATATGCCCAAATTTTCATTGATAAGTTGACTATGGTAAAAGTGGTTAGTATTAAATAAACTAAAAAATAATTATCATGATATAAATAATTTTTTTATATATCAAAGATAATTCTAAAACCAATAGTGAATTAGGGTAATAAATTATAAACTATATTATATTCATGGATATGGTAGGTTATACATACACATGATTAACACATCAATTTTCATCACTCTTGATTAAAAGATGGTAGGTGTTAGTCTATATTTATAAAATGATAATTAAAACATTAATATCATATTAGTTATTTGAATAATATTGTATATATAATCTATCTTATTTAGTGATAAAAAATGAATCTCATTTCTTCGTTGAGTATTGTAACAGCCAGAGATTTTATGAGAGATATTATTTTTAATTTCAATGATGTCTTGTGTTGTACGCTACACCAATATTAGATTTTTCTATATGCAACACTGTATTTTAATTTAATATACACAATAATATTATGGGATTGTATTTCACATAATTTCAAGTTTGTTTGAAATAATTCATTTCATCAAAGACGAAGTATAAGTGATAACAATATATAATAACATAGTTAGTATAATGGCTGGTATGAATAGTATTAACTTCCTTATAAAAAATATTTAAATGAAAAAAAATGTGTCAATAAAAGAGTAAAATCACTAATTATGTATTTTATGAGTGAAATATATCTGTAATATATTCTATGTAATGTTTTAAATTCATATTATATTGGTTCTATATATGATATAAGAACAAAATCTATTTTTCTAATAAAAGAAGGAATTTTAAAAAAGATACAATTTTACCACCTTTTGATGGTGAACCATTTTTCAATCTAGTTTTTGATAAATTTATAAGTTTTTTTTACATAATGAACTTGTTATTTGGAATAAGAACCAAAAAATTTACCTAGGTTGAAATTTAGGTATTTTTTGGATGAAATTGATATTTTAATGGATAGTGAAAAATACAACATTTTAATTCAAAACTTCATTTTCTTAAAATTTATTCATATAGATAGATTACCTTTTTAATTGTTTTTAAATCATAATAGGATTATATTTTGTGTCATTTAATCCAATTTTGGTCAATGGATGTAACTTTACATTTATATTGGATATAAACACATGCCAATCTTTTGATAGTTTTAACTTCTTAAAACCGCACTTTCTTGTTTTGACAATGGAAATTAATTTTAAATTAATTTGTTTTCCAATTATGTGTTTTTATTTAGATAAATGGGTTCCATATTTGGAATCATATGTTCTAAATATATAAATAGGTCCCTTTTTTATGACATTATGAATAGTAATTCAGTAATTTTTTTTTATTTACCATGGTTAATGGGTAAATAAGGTAAATGAGGGTTCAAAAATATTATATAATAATATATAACTACCCTTAAAAATATCTAAATACTATTGTATGATTCATATATGCTGAAAAAACCCCTTAGGCCGATATTCTGGTATTCGATAACCACTTGCGTCTAAAATTGACATGTTATAATAATTAATTTAAAGAGAAATATAAAAAAAATTATCTTTTTACTAAAATAATTTTAATGTGGGGTTATATAATTGATCTATTTAACTATAATTATTTATTAAAAATATAAAAATATTTCTTACCTCATCCTATTTTAATAATAATTTTTATACACTAGATAAATATTTTTATTTATGTCACGATGATGATGCAGGGATTACCTAATTAATGAAATATTCAAATAAATTATATTATGAATATTAAAATAAATATATTTTAAATATAATGATTCTGTAAATTAATTTTCATTATTCCAGTAACATATAAGGGATGAGGTACTACTTTTTGTTAAAAGAAATCATGTTTTTATGACTTTAACAACAATAAATTACTAAATAGTGTCAAAATTTACATAATTGAGTTTTTAAAAAAATACTATTTTATTTAATGATATAATAGTCTTAAAATTTTTAGATTAGAAAAACTGACACATATAATGTTAAAAAAGTCATTAATAATACACTTTTCATTCTCTTCACATTTTACAGTAACTATAGTGACCATATATTATGAAAATACATGAATACATAGTGAGAGTTAATGTTTTTAACTAAGGGTTAAAGCTAAAAGATAAGTTTAATGTTGATACCTAAACCTGAATAATACCTATTTATTGAGAGGATTTATACATATCCTCTCCTATCCTATAAATTAATCACTTTATAGCCATTAGAAACTAAAAATAAATTTATAACAAATTAATATGTCAATACATTCCTAAAGAGCCCCTTATATTTCCTATGAAAGAGTACTACTCCTTCTCTTTTATTCACATATCAAAATCCAATTGGCTAGAGAAAACCATAGAAAAAACACCTTTAATCTTCCCTCACATCATCTTAGAGGTCACCCCTTGGTTAGAAAATCAACTTAAGGAGTCCATCAGTGCAAATCAAAGGGAGACACCTGAAGCAGAGGTAATCATTCTATCCCTTCTTTCAAAGTTCTTTTCTTCTTATACATCCTCTTCCTAAGTTGTTACCATAATAAAATAATAACTCTTGAATCTAATATATGATAATATTTTTTTATTATGGGACAACCATATTCATCCTTTTAAGAATCCTATGAAAAACAATTTCACGATGTGTTTATATGTACAACTTTCCATCTCCACACTGTGGTGTATTTCACCAATAATATATTTAAATTGATATAATGGTGAATATAGATGAAATAAATATTAAATATATAATTATATTATTTCCTTACTATTCATATACCATTCAATTCCATACCATTTAACCTTAAATGGAATAATATCATTGCTCGTGCGTATGTATGGCCTACCATCTCCGGGATGTGGTTAGAATCATTCTCCAAGTTAAAAATTAAATAATGATTATAAAATTTATATCATGGATAAAAAAAATAATTAGGAACCTAGTTTCATTATCTATATGAATAACATACATCCTATTCATAACAAACATGACATAAATGGAAAAATTGGTATAGGAAAACATATAACTTAACACCTGAAATAATGGAAATATTGATACACTATTAAGAAAATGATATAATAGGATCATGTATGATTTCATAAATATGTATATGGTTTTGGGAATATTTAATAAATTAATTTTAAAATTATATAGGAGTTTAACATACCCTTTAATAATGGAATGTATAAGGTAATAGATAATTTAAAAATCTCATTATTTTCTGAGATTGTTTATACATAAGTATTTATTGGGGTATATTTATCATCCACATCCATGTGTTAAAAATATATAAAATTATTAATATCCTTCTACAATTTTTGAAGTCAATTTTATCCATTGGTGAATTTTTATTAAACTTTAATGATAGAATCTTTCATTCATTTTCCATATGAAGTACTTTTTGACTTTTCCAACAAGAGTGAGAGAAGAATGTCTTTTTTTAACTTATATGGCATGAACAAATTTTAATATATTCATAATACCATATTTTCATGAAGCATCCTCTACACAATTTCATTTTTTCTCTCGCCTAATATCATTTCTTTTGAAAATAAAATCATTTTGAGAAAGGATAACATTTTATGATGAAAATAGGATATTTTCGTCATGAATTCCACTCATGTGTTTTATCAAAATTATTCTACATATAAGATGACACATGGTTATGTTTATAATCCTATTATTAGATTGAATTGATTATTTTTATGATGTAATTGATTTTAAGAAATCCATTTATTATATATTTATTATTTTATGATGGCATTATGTTTAGAAAACACATTTTATTTATTGGGTTATGCTATAATGAATGATTTATATTTTTGTAGAACATGTTAGAATGATTTAATTATGAGATGGGTGAGACCTATGTCTCTCTACAATGAGTAGGGTAAAGATTTATATCTCATGATATATACATGAATGGATTGACAAGTAAATATGGTTCAATAATACAGGGCTCGAACAATAAGTAAATCTAGTTCAGTAATACATGGCTGCAATGACAAGTAAATATGTTTCAGTAATACATGGACAGAACAAAAGGTAAATATAGTTCAATAATATATAGAAGAGACAAAAATTAAATCATTTTATTTAATACAGTTCTATATTAGCAAGTAAATCTTGTTTAGTAATACATAGATGGAATGGTGAGGAAACATGGTTCAGTTAAGGAATTTTTCCAATATGATGGTCTTGAAAGCAATACATTAGATACTCTGAAAATCAGGTTATGTGCTTATTTTCTTTCCACAATTCCATGGTTTATTTCAATGTTAATTTATCATGGTTCGTATTCATTTCTGATTTAAGACTTATGAACTAACATGATTAATTTCATGAATCATGATTTTGATATTCAAAATTTATGGTCAGGTTTTTTCATCCTTATGTTTTTGTTTTTTTTTAATGTTCTTTATGTTTACCCTTACTGATCATTTTAGCTCATCCTATTTATGTTTTATTTTCCCCATGATATAAAGAAAGGTTTTAGGTAAGAAATATAACAGGGGATATTTTAATGGGAGATGTTGATGATCATTCACTAGGCTAGAAGAATGTATTCCGAGTTTCCAATGAAACTAAACTAATATAATCTTTGGGAATATATTTTTGTAATGTGTTAAGTATTCCACAAAATAATATAATGTCCATTTATATCAATCTTGGTTTGTTATAAGGTTTTAGTCCACATGTTCACAATAAATACATTATAATTTCTCAAATAATGGAATGTTCAAAAAATTTATCATATATTATCATTAGATAATGATTAATATGTAATGAATATTTTATTTATTCATCAAAATATTCATTATATAAGAAATCATATGCGATGATGAAAAATGAATTACATTAGTTCATAAGGTGGTAGTCCTCTATATACATGAATGATAGCTTCTATTCCTATTTTATGGAAGAAGGAAATTGATAGAGGGTAATCTATTAAGATAATAAAACCTAAGTATATTTGATGTATTTATGTTATTATATAATTATTTTTAAATTATATTAAATGGATATTGAAAAATAAAAAAAAAATAAAACATTTTTTAGAGGTTATTCTTCTTCTTCATAAAACTTTCATTTCATTACACCTCAATCCCTCTAATAATGGTATTGTTCCTAAAGTAAGAACTCTCTAATGGAAGGATGGATTCTATGACAGGATTTTGGTAGGGACATTCTAAACCAAAATTATTTTGAATATTGATGGATGGAGGAGATAAGGATCCCTTTTAAAAATTTGGTATGGGAATTATTTAATGTATTAATAAACATGAATTTTCGTCTTAACTTGGACACAAATTTATATAATTAGAATTTAAGATGGGAATTTTTTGAAATTATAATTTATAATAAAAATATTAATGGTTATATTAGTTTCTCACCCTATCTTTGTTATACCCTATGGTAACCCTTTTGAGGATTGTCATGATAATAGTGTTTTTACACTTTATGGATTGAGATAGTTACTATAAAAGAGAAATCGGCCCATAAAATTACCAAAGGTGATATTTCTAACCATATTAAAATATGGTTACTAGTTTTAGGATTCATAGGACATTTGAATCATTTAATAATATATTATTTATTATAAAATATCATCAATGTCATTTTTCTAACTATTCACTTAATTTGAGTTAAACAAATATACACAAAAATATTTAATTTTAACATAAACCATTAAAATATCCATAAAATTATTTATATATCTAAAAATAATTTATCACAATAACTACATCAAAATATAAATCTTATAATATTTTTTGAAATCATTTATTTTATTTTTCCTTTAATTGAATAAATATGCGGTTTTTTTTGCGTAAGCATTTACTATTTTTATATCCTTACTAAAATTTGAGACAAATTGACATTATAAATATAATAAAATTTCTTTCAAAGGGATATTCTTAATATAACATACTTTTTCTGATACCTTAAAATTGTTGTACATATTAAAATCATGAAAGTGATATTTTTGGTATTGTCCTTCACCTAAATATTAGAAATGTAAAAATTAAATAATTATTGCCCAATGTTTCAAAATTTTTAAATAGAGGGAAAACATATAAAAAGTCCACTAATAAAATAGGACCAAATCAATTATTATGGATACTTTTATGTTGTTAGAAATTTATTTTTTACCTTAATTACCAAAGTTACCCTTTCTGTCGTGATAATTATTTATTAAGATCACTATTCATAATGACCATAAATATGGGGGAAATAAAGACTAAATATTTTCAAATGTGGAATAAGTTTTTCAATTTTAAAATTTAGAAAGCACAAAATTTTAATTTAATATGTAAATGAAAACACAACAAAAAGATATTTTTAAAAAAAATTAATTTTTTAAGTATAAAATTTTTTTTTCACCAAATTCAACCAAACAAATTGATTCAAATAAACTTAATTGGATTATAAAAAATTTTAGAGGACTATTTAACTTCTAACCCATTTTATAAATAAATTAATATTTAAAATTGTTGAACCAAAAAAACATTTTTCAATGAAAATTCATGATTTGTAATATTCAGGAAAATATAAATATTTTTAGAAAAATTCCATAACTTCACTCTATGAAAAAAATTCATGATGATTTAAAAAATTATTTAATATTTATATAATTAATCTTCCAAAATATCATGAAATTAATTATAATTTTTTCACAAAAATAAAATAAACCATTTATGAAGAAAACTTTATTTTAAAGAATAAAATGAGTTTTTAGAATTTTAGTACATATTTACGATAGATTAATCCATAAATTTGTATTGATTATTGATTTTTTATACTTTAATAATGTGTTTAATCTTATTCAGACCCACCAATTAAATGATATAGTTATAATGGTTATACTAAAATAAAAATATTTCATGTATGATTTAATATTTATGTTTTGTGTCTTGTATGCTATAATAAATAGTCCTTTTAAAATATCATGATATTATATTATACTAAATTTAAAAAATATAATACAATAATATTGAACTTGAACACGTAAGATAAAAATTTTACATTGGAAAATAACTTTTTTGAAATCCCACATTTTGAATGGGTTAATAAGACTTCATCATGAAAATACATAATGAGGAATAAGATGGTCATTTAGGATAAAAATACCATATTTTAAAATAGTAGAACATTACTAGAATATGAAAATATGGCCTTATAAGAGTAATTAATTTTCAAATAATCAGAGGGGTTGAAATATTAAATTAATCATATAAATGTGAATGATCATGAGAAAGTCTATGAAGAAAAAAACATTAACCAATCTGGTTTCAAAAACCTATCTACTAATCGAAAAAGTGGGTAGTATGATTGAATTTATTTTTGCTGATATTTTCCATGGAATTAAGGAATTTATATAATATCATGACTAATTATAAAATAAAATATACTTACATAATAATTATAATATCATCCATTAATTAATTTACACCACTTTCTCGTCTTTTTGTTTATATAATGAGTATTCAAGATATATTTTTGATGCTTGAATAAATAAAATCAACTTATATGGATCACATAATCCAAAAAATGATAATAACATATTACTTCTATCATTATTAATTAAACAAAATCAATATTGGAAACTCATGATAAGATAATTCCGAAAATGAATAAAAATCCATTTGGTGAAATGAAATATTTATAAAAACACATCAATAATCACACCTAGTGTTAAAAATAGTTTCTTTGAAAAACCATTATCCAAAAAAATCTAAAATATATTCCTAGATATGGTAGATAAAAAATATAAGTAATTTGTAACAATTTCATACAAGAATAATTTAAAACATATCTCAAACATGCATTAGTCCCATTTAAATTCAAATAAAAAAAATATTACCTAATCATATAATCTCCTAGATATGATAATCACATCCATTGTATCATTATTATCTCTATTAAAATCATATATGCTTTCAAATGATAATGTAACATTTTCTTCTCACATAAAATCATATCTTATCCCAAAAACATTTCTATTTACCTTAAACCTATATGTTTCCAAAAATAGTGAAATTATGTCTTAAGATAATAATATATTATTCCAAAAATAAATTTTCAATCTCCTAGTAATCTCGATAATAAAACATATATTTCCTAAATCAACTTACTCATTATCTAAAAAATCATTTAAGATGAAAAAAATGTCAGGAAAAACCTAACATCACACAGGCCAATGTTAGGCATTGCACCATTACCACCCTTTGGTTGTGGGTTCAAGCCATGTGGATTTTCTAGATTCTTCATGTTGTTCTTCTACTCAAAAATTTTAATATAATTCATATAACATTCAGAAAATAGGATAAAATTCCATAAATACAAACTTAATTGAATGAATTTGGAATATTTTTTTTAGTTTTGATGTAAATCTCAACTTATTTATCATACATCCCCAAAACTGGAGAAAAATTATTCAAAAATAATCATCCGCATAAAACCAAAGGGATATATAAATAAATATATCAAAACATATCCCAATACATCATGAATCAACATAAAATCATATCATATAAAATGTCAAAAAAAATAATTTCTAATACTTTTACAATATGATCATACTTAAAAATGATATCATAGGATGTTATCAAAAAATCATTAATTAATATCACATGAAAACATAATAATCATTAAAATTATTTAAACCATTCATCTGAAACCAACTATAAGGACTCAACCTTAAACATTACATAATAATCAATTTTATATCTTGATTTTCTTCTCTAATATTTTAGGATCGTTATGGTATAGTGTTTTATAATATGAGGCCATAACTCATATATAAATAAATATTACATCACAAAGTAGAAACTTCTACATAGTATCTATATTTCAACTATATATATATTTATGATATAACATGTTTTTTATGACACATAGTCAATATTTTCATCTAAACCTCATCACTGTCCTTGAACAACCTTAAAACCCTATAATGAAAAAACATATAATGTTGGATGCGTATATAATGATAAATAATAAAAATAAAAATAAATAAAAAAACCCCATTAGTCCATGAATAATTATCAAAATATACCTTCTCAAAATAAAAAATGGCTTAAAAATAAACAATTTTTTACCCAAGAAGTCACCTTATCTACTAAAATCCTTTCAAAATGCATTTCAAAAGAAGACTTAGGGGAAAATAAAAACAATAAAGATGTCTTTCAAATCCTGAAAATGTCATGAATTTTTTTTCACTATGTTATACATTCCACTATTGAGAAGCTTAATGTTCACACCTTTTAACATAATATCTTTATCTTAGCTTGTGATATCATATAACTTTTGTAAAAACTGTGGGCATGAATACCAAAACATGCATGTAACTTAAGGAAAAAAATTTATATCACTTTTACAATAAAACATACTAATGAAATATCATTCATATTTAATATTAAAATAACCTACCACTTACAAAATGAATAACATTCATGGTTAAAAATGGAATACCTATGACAGTTTCAAATTTATAAAACATCACATTAAATTCCAATAATCACTTAGAATAATCCTAATAGGTTAATTGGATCTATTTACCCAATTAATTAAATATCTATAAAAGTCCCACCTTTTATTATTTTTATAATGGGTCCACCCATCATTATAAATTATTCCCAAGAACAATAACATAATAATAATACATGATTTCTTATGTCAAATTGGAATTCAATATAATTATAAGAAATATTTTATAGACATTGATATATCCCTTTTCTTCTATGGCTTAATTATAAAAAATGAAATTTATATAATAAATGTAATTGTGGTTATTAATAACTTAAAATATCTTTTATTACAATTAAATATAAAATCATAATAATGGTTTCAATGGAGGAAAGAGTCGTTGATTCCATATCTATTAAGATATGAGATTCATTCTACCTTTTAATCCAAAAATTAATTATAAGACATGTAAAAATTTTATTTTCAAAAACCATTAATATATAGTGACATAATATAAAATTTAGTTTATATTTAAGTTATTTCCATATAAATACATTAATAATGTTTTTATGAATATGGTCTTGGAAGAAAAATATTCAGAAAAAAAATCATTAAAACATTTAAAATGAGGTTTTTAAATTGAAGTGACCCTTACATGAATTCCAAATAATCACATATATTATTTATTTCCCATGATAATAAACAAATGTTAGTTACATAATATTATAATAAAATTTTCTTTTTCATTATTCGTATTATCTTGTTATAATAAGTTATGTAATCAATTAAGTTAAGGTGGATGTTTTGATGATATTCGACTCATATTTTTTAAATGAATTTAGCTTGACTATGCTCAAAGTAGAAATTATTCTGAAATATCAAAATTAATAATCATGAAATAATTTTTATTTTTATATATCAGTTCTAATTTCTAAAGTAACCCTAAAATATATTTATGAAAAATGAACTCTATCATAATCATGAAGACAATTGGTTGTATATACACATGAGTAATGCATCCATTTTTATATGATTATGATTGAGAGAAGATTAGTGTTATATTATATTTACATAATTATAATTATATCATATATATAGTAATATATCATTAAATTAATATATATGTTTCATCCATATGGCGTGGTCATGAGAAATAAATCTCATTACTTCATGAAGGTGGTAGTCCACACATACACACGAATGGAATTATTAATTTACAATTAATGGAAAGGAAATAAATTATATGATATAATTTCATTCCATAATTATAAATAATTCATTAATATAATATATATATATATATATTAGATTCATCATTATATCATTTTGTGAGAGGCGGTGACGGAAAATTGAATTTCATTATTTTGTGAAGTGGTAGTCCATTATACACATGAACGATGGATTCATTTACCATTTTTTTAAATAGGGATAAATATATAGGATATTAAATTAATAAAAAAGATATAAATATACAGTAGGTACATTTTTTATTATTTCAGTGTGGTTGAATAATACTTAGGGGATGTGGAATAACAAATAAAACTGAGACATTCTATAAAAAAATCACCTCTTCTTTGGATAGTATCCTTTGTTTTAAACATTAATACCTATAATGATTGGATTATAACTAAGAAAGACCTATATAATAATGGTACGGATTATTGGGATTGATATTTTTAGGTACTTCTTGAAACAAAATTCTTTTGAAGTTTGAAGAAATACAGAGAAGAGGTTCTCATATATAAGATATGGGGTGCCACATTATTCAATCTATTAATATAAGTAAATATTCATCATAAAATGGATACAAATTTATATAATACAATGATAAGATGATTAATACTCTAAAAAATATAATTTAGTTAATATTTTATAGGTTCATATGAGGTTTTCAACACTATACTATTATTTTAATGCTTAGTTAACACTATTGAAAATTATCATGATAACAATGTTTTTTACTCCTCCTATGTCAATATATTTACAAAAAAAATATTTTTGGATCATAAATGGAGAAATTTGAGAATTATAATCCATAACTAAATCACATGGATGATGATATAATTTTTACTAATTTTAAAATATTTTCTGAAATATTCATTGTAATAAAATTCATTAATAAAAATTTTGAAAGAGTTAATTAAATTTTAATTCAAAAATGTTAAGTCAACGATTTAATTATAATATAATTTATTAATAGAACCCTAAAATTATATATATTTATAAAAAATAACTTAAACCAACAATTTTTTTATTATATTACTTTCAATATTTTATAAAATCAATTGTTTTTATTATTTGGATAAATACACTTTTAGTGTTTCATAATAATATAAAGTAATTATATCATTACTAAAAATGAGAGATTAATTACCCTGATAAAAAATAATTTATCTATAAAATTACCATTTTTATATTAATATAATTTTTATATTCTAATGGAAAAATATTATTAATATTTAAAGCATGAAAGTGACATATTTTATGATATATTTCACATAAATATTTTATTGGTCAAAATAAAAGTTATATTGATTAATGATTCTAAATATTTGAAACATGGATGGAAATTATTGAATTAAAATCATCTAATTTTATAATTAAATGTGTTTGGGTCTTTATGATATTCTTAAAAATTAATCATTAACCTTAATTACATGATTTACCCTTATGGTTGTGATAATTATTTATTACAGTTTCAATTCATGTTGAAAAAAATAAAAGTCACATATTAACAATATTTGGACCTCATAATTACAAATAAAGAAACCATTTTCTAGGATTTAATTTCTTGAAGTGGCGGAAATTAATATATAATTATGATGAAAAACACAACAATTTTTTTTTCATCATCAAAATTCTATTTTGGGGATATCTTATTTTTAACACTAATTTAAACTATAATATTCGTTATAGTAAACATATTAGTATTATTAAAAATAAAATAGAATAAATTTTACTTCGAAATCATTTTAAAACAAAATATATATTTCTATCTTTTTTAATAAAAAATATTGTTATCACTAAAAATTAATAATTTCACTATTCACTAGAAAATCAATATTTTCTAAAAAATAAAAAAATCATATAATATAATATCTACATAATTATTTCAAAAATTATTTTCATTTCATCAAATAATTTTTCCAAAAAAAAATTAATTAATATATTTTATAATAAAAATGAAAAAAATTGTAGAAAATTTAATTTATATGAATAGAAACACTTTCTAAAAATCTGAGTACTTATTTCAAAATAATTAATCTAATGAATTTTTACTGATTACGAAATATATATATATATATATATATATATATATATATATATATATATTGTGTAATGAGGAAAATCCTTTTTAGAAACTCTAGTTCAATGACTAAGTTATAACATCCATCTTCAATTAATAATAGTATGTTGTTTGTTAATATCAGAGTTGAATATCTTGAATTCTACTGAACATTATAATTCGTAAAAAAATTATTTTTTTCATCACATTAAATATAAAAATTATGTAAATATTTTTAAATTTATATTAGCGAAAAACAATCACATTTTTTCACTAAGTGATTATACCAAAGTGACTTGAAGGTCTAATATGATTTTTAGGTAATATTTTCAAATATTTGAATTTTAATCTCGGAAAACAATTGAATCACTGGTAATTTATTGTGATTTATATTTCTACAAACCTGGAAAATAATTAAATATTGATAAAACCATCACGTTGGGAGAAATAAATATGGCGTTGATTTTGTAGTAAATGATGGCGAAGAGATATAATCATCCAAGGAATGATTCCGAATAATTGATATAATATATATATATGTTATTTTGAATTATATAATAATTATTATCAATATAATAATCAATTTTTTGATATAATTTATTTATTAAGGTTTTTGACTCATAAATATGTGATAATAAGGTCTAGAAAATTGGAATAATTGATTATAGTAGAATTATACCAAATATTATAAAACATGTCATAGAATTATTTAATTTAATATTTGATTAACAAGGATACCATGAATTATATGTTCTTTATCCTTTTATGAATATGGAAATTATTATTCGTTATAGGTTTTCTATAAGCCATGTGGATAAACATTTGAAAAAAACATCACATATTAGAACTTTATAATGTATATGTTTTCAGTCTAAATAATTTTTTCCCAATTTACTAGTTTTAAGAAATATATATGACATGGATATTTAAAATCCATTGAAACTAAATCAAACAATTATCAATAGAACTATATGAAATTAGAAACCTTGGAATATATAATGGGTAAATTACCCATAGATTTCTTACTTGTGTTTTGGTCATTCTCAACAGACAACAATTATGAAATAGATTATTGATTACTTGATTACTAAAAATAGGTGGGATAAATTAAATAATAAGTTAAAATAGAAATATATTTTGGAGAACATGAGAAAATTATTAAAAAATATAAAAATAGGAAACATCTAAACATTATTATAAAAAATGATTTATATTAATATATTCTACTCACAATATTAAACCTCAAATAACTATCCAAAAACATTTAAAGATTATAATAATAAAACATAAATTATTTCTAAATAATGTGACTATGATGAATCGCTGTTATCAACTCAAATATAAAGTCATGATTATTTATAAAAATGATTTTATCTAGGAAAATAATTTTCTCATTCAAATCAAGAGGTTATATCTTTCTAAGTTGTTATATATCATGTAAATTCCACTATAAAATCTCTATTTGAAGATGATTTTCTAAATTTAAATAATATTATTTTTCATCAAGAAATTTTTGAGAATGATTTGGCTCCTAAAATTTAGAAGGATATGGGAGAAACTATTTTTAATCTTCATGAAGACATAATAAATTCTATTTTGGATATACTTCTATTTCCAATGACAATGTTTTGAATCCTAGAATTAACATGATATAATTCATTGGTCACTTTATGGATTAGAAAACCTATACATCATCTGTTATTTTTCTTGATTAAGTAGTTTCACCAAATCATGGTGAGCATGAATTTTTGTAATTATCTTCAGTGAAACTTGTGTATGTTAGTTTCATTTTTAATATAAACTAATATATGAAACTATTTTCTTATACCCTTAATGATATTGATATATTTTATGTTATTATAACATATTTTTAGGTTCATAATTATCATCATAAATTGAATATGGTTCATATAACTTTGTAATAATAAAAATAAAATTGTGTTTATTTCAGTCTTAAAGTAATTAATGATAACATTTTAAAATACACTACTGATGATAATCCAATCCTTGAAAAATATATTCCTCTAAAAATTAAAAATATAGTATACAAAGATAAATTTATTTAAGCTACTAATCTATGAAGGTCTACTACATTGAATTGGAGATTAATTAATCCATTTAAAGTGCCTATGATCATATTAGTTCACTTAGAATGGTGGGATGAATCAATGGTGTCCAATTTTAACAATTTCATCTTAATTATGTCAAACTCAGTGACCTGTTAATGTGAAATTCACTCATATATTGAATATTATCCTCAATGATCATTATAGAAAATAATTGAATAGTGAAAATGAGGATGTTTAAAAGGTTTATCCCTTTCACTAGAACCCTATTACATTCCATTTGTGGTTAATCACCTAGTCACTATTTTTTTAATATAATCCCAACTATGTACATGCATACAACATTATCACACACAAAAATGTGCTTGTCCTAAGAAACACAAGACTATGTAATCTCAAAGTACCTCAATATAGAAAATTTAACCAAAATAAGAAATATAATCTAGTGAGTGCGGTTTTTTTCTACCACTCTATATACATATCATCCTCAGTAAGAATCCTAGATATTCCAGAGTAGCTACTCACTTCCAAAAAAATCCGATATAAAACTAATTTTTTATCTTAAACACCGATTGGAAAAAAGAATGATTGATCTTAAAAGTAATTTAAAGATAAATTATGATCATAATATTTAGTATCACTTCTACTATACTCCTTAAATTTATTTAATACAATAATTTTCAGTATCCCTCGATGTTATTTTTCTCTCATCAATCACTCCACAAACTCATTATACCTAGAATACGAAATATAATTTAATTCTATTAACTCATTTTCAATCTCAATAATCTTGATTATTCTAAAAAATCATACACTATGATCCTACACATTTCCAAAAAACTTAAGGATCACAAACAAGAACCATGATATCTTGAATATTATTCCCATTCATTAACTTCCTATCTATTAAAAAAATACCATTTCAACCCTTATTCTAATTTTCTATCTTACAAAATCAATAACCTTGTATAAATTGTATTAACATTAAATAATTTTTTTTTAATAATGAATTTTTAAAATATACTTTGATATCCATTTTCATCTTCTAACTATTTACTCTTAAAATCATGACCATCTAGCTTGTGGAATAAATAATATCACTTGGGAACAAAACTCAAAAACTCAACAGTTTACATTTCCTCACATGAAATACTATACTGAAAGTACTAAATTAAATCATGAGTGTGATTATTTTAACTCCAAAATAATTTATCATCATTGTATTGACATCTTGGACTTTATATTTTTATATTCTTCTTCTAAAAAAATAACTTAGAGCTCAAAAATTAATATTAAAATAAACCAGTTCAAAACATAATATAACAATTCACTAAAAAACACCATTTGATTTATATCATGAAAAATATTGAATCATAAAATAAATTTCATGTTTTATTCCTTGAATATATTATTAAGATATATCATGTCCAAATTATGAAAAATTTAATAATTCTAGAAACATTTTATTTAATAAAAATTCATATGATAGTTCTCCAAGCATCATATATTCTCAATTTTTTTATAAAAGAAAATATTTTACATGATAAATAATTTCTTGCATGAAGACGAATTTTTTTTTTCAATTTTCACAAAAAATTATACATGTTTTAAGTTATATATAGGCATTAATAAAATGATACAAGTTTAGATTTCCCAAATGTTTCTAGCTAAAATGTCATACACGATCACAATCTTCATATACATAGGAAAATTGACTTAAATTAATTCATATTAAGATGAATTAATTAACCAGTTCTAATATATGAATCTGAATTGTGTTATGTATTGAAAATTATAATAGGTACTGGAAAACTATATTTTTACATTTTAAAACAAATGTTATATATGGATCAAAAAATGTTACACTTTTTACTTGAGTTCAAAAAATATACATTTAGAATAATTTATAGAGTAAAATTCAACATCTAGTATAGTAATTTCAAAATAAAATCAATTCCATTATAAAACATCATTTAATCAATTCCATCCACCATTATCTGAATAATAAACATTACAATCATCTCAAACAACATCAAATAAACCTCTAATTATTCTCATTAAAGGGTGAAAAAATAAGACTTCATCAACTCCAAGGTTAACTCAATATAAAAAATTCGGTTTAGTTTAAAAAATCATTAAATTGTACTAAAATATACTATACCTATTCAATAAAACATTAATTCACATAAGAATCACCAAATCAAAATTGGTCTACAATGTGATGTGTCTTTCACAGAAATACTTCACAAGTTAATGTTTTTCAAAAAATTACATCTCTTATGGACAAGAAATTATTCCCAACTTACTTAAATGAACTAGCCCATAATGAATACATCCACATCTCACAACCATCATACAATTAAAAAACTATTCACTATTAACCAATATCTATATCATTGGATTCACATAGTAGTGACCCCTCATTTAATTGACAAGGATTCCCTTCGATTCTGATAATCAGTTATGTTACTAATTTTTATCCTTTTTCAACACAATAAAAAACCATATGGGGGTTCTAATCATACATATTTAAATGAATTGAGGGGAAAACACCAATTTTTTCCTAAAATGAAAGAACCTCACTCTTGGAATATCATTTCCAATGATATATGAAAACTAATTTCGTAGAGAAAAAATCTATCTTGATATATATATTGTACACTCTTTAATTTATAAAATGATACTTTATATCTATATTTTGAGATCTATATTGTTTTATATGGTTATTTGATATATTTATTACAATTTATTACTCACACAATATCATTAATTGCCTCTCTATGTCAACATGCAATTAGTTTAACTGCAAAACCATCAACACAACACGTGTAGATGCATGAGTAGTGTTTTTATACACTTCCTCGATGATTCTCAATGTAATTGAGTACTATATATTAATAAGACATCACACACATATAACCTAAATAAATAAATACCAACCTAACTTTGTTATTCTATCTATACATTCACCTACCTAGTTTGAATTAGTGATTAACTAAAAATATAAGTCAATAAATTCATTGTGTTATATGCCATAATTCATTATTACAATCACATATCTCATAAATTTCATTTTACATCGCATGTTTTAATCCGCTAGATCACTTTTTAATCTTGAAAAATGTTTCATCACAACAACCTGGTATGGTTTCGAACATACCAAACACAAAACTCCTCCCATATATTTACACACTTTTGTTCCCATTAAAATTGTTATTTAAACCTATTTTGATTTTTCTAGGGAACACATTTTAAATATGTGACTGGTATATTTATATTTTATAATAATTATAAAATTTGGGTTCTAATATATTTTTAATAATGGAAATTAATTAATTTACCCCAACATGGAAATCTCAAAATGATCTTTAATTTGTTTAAAATATTCATCCAAAAGGATCTATTGGTAACCATAATAAATTATATCCACAATATACTCTATGATAAATATTTTACCTATGGATATCTCCTTTTAATGAAAATTTATATAAATTTTCTCTTTTGAATACATTATTTGACTAATATTTCCACAAGGTATTGTGTAATAACATCTATGATCCTATTTTAATACATATAATTCCTTTAATAGTTTACACAACATGCTTATAATGAAATTAATAATGAAACTATATGGTTTCTCAATGAAGATGTCCCCTTCAAGATCACTTTTAAGGATAGCTAATTTCACATCCATTTGATAAAATTTAATGTGATTCTTTATAAAAATACCAAATTCATTTCAATTTTCACAATAATAGCTACCATATACAAAATGTCTCCTAATTATAATCCATATGTTTGTTGATATCCCTTGCATACCATCAAATATATATTTATAATAACCATACATTTCTCATTCATTTTGTTTCTAAGCACACATTTTGTGCCAATCGCATTTTTATCATCATGACTCTAAACTATCTCTCAAGTGTAGTTATATTAAATTAGGTAAATATCATTATTGTTAGATTGAACCATTATTTATACTCAATGTATTCATCTATAATTATTTATTCAACTTGAAAAAAAAAGTTTGTATTTTTGTCCTCATTCCACCCTTGGTATAGACTAGAGCCTCCTAGTTTCTTATTATACTCTCTATATAAATATTATTTTAAAACCATTGATGTAACAAAACTTGGTTGACAATAAATTCATCATAATATGTCAAATTTTAGTAAATATCAATGAAAATATAATAAAAATTTTCTTATTTTAGAATCAGTTTTTCTAAATTCTATTAAAATGAATCCAATATTTCGTCACCATTATTCTCAAAAAGTCATATATTGATGTGGATTTTCACATTTTTTAACATTATAATAATAAAAAATATTGGGTCCCTTTTTTTAAATCACATTTACCAACTTCCACTAGATATGTATGCCATAATTATCCCTTCATCATCTTTATCTTTAAAAAATTTCAACTTGTTGTATTTTATTACTATGAAGAATTAACTTCCAAATATATTGATGTACATATTTGTTATATTCTTCCTAAAAAATGTATCATAAATAGAATAATTTGATAGAAATTTAAAAATTCATCATTTAACAATGTGTACAGTAACATAGCCATTATCTCAAAAAAATTATTTTGAGACATTATATTTAGAAATGATTATTCTTCCCATTTCAAAAATTCTTCTATTTTACCTCTATGGAAAAAAATAAAAATTATAGAATATAGTTTTATATATTGATAAAAATATATATTTCATCAGTTATCATTTTAAAATAAATTACATGTACATTATTTTCAATTATCAGATCTCAATTTCAAGATACAGATCCAAAACAATGCATCAACATGTCTTCTATAGATTTTAAACATCTCGATGGATTCAGACTATTTCTTTAATGGACCATCACATTTATTATTAGAGTATAATAATAAATTATGTTGAAAGATCAAAAATCAAGTAAATTAATTATTTTCTTCTATGAACCAATTAATTTAGTTTCAATTAATTTTAGTCATGTAGGAGAATGGATTTCCACATTTTTTTATCTTTTTAATACATATTCTCTTACCGACATGTTCATAAAACTAAATTACATTTTGATTTCAAATTAAAGTTATGTTCCACAACGTCAAGATTCATAATTTTCATTTATATTCTTTTGTGGAGATGTCTGAATCTTCTATCCCATTATATACTTTCATTATTGTCACCATCAAAAAAATTATTTGGATCACCAATACTAAATAAATTTCCATTTTTTCATTTTATCTTGAGATCTTATCCTTCCATCGATTAAACTTTTAGTGTTACTTAAATACATATTGAAACAAAAATAATCCTAAAAACATAGAGCTAACTATAACTCAAATGGTTTTTCCTCAACCCTTCTTTAGAAAAACATTATTCAATATAGAATTTTTTTACTCAATTTTTATAATTCTAGAACTATTAATTTTTCTTGAAAATCAATTCTATTGTTTATTTTTTCTTCTTCATATTTCCCAATATTTTGAGAATATTTAGACCACCAATCATGTTGTAAGAGAACCACTACCAAGAACCCATGACATACCTCGTTATATATCCATTAATGTAATATTTAATGGGAATTATTTTTTCCCGTATATTTCTAAATGATATTTACATTCTCAATATAACAAATAAAATCTAGAAATCCTTTGATATACTTATTCAAAATATAACCCTACTACTCACATCTACCTCAGAGATCCTAACGAAAATCAATTCTACTCTATGAAGTAAAATAAAAATTTTAGGAATGAACCCCCTATACATCATGCTTCACTAAATATAGTAATAAGTTGGACAAACATCTATAAGAATTGTGCCCAAATAATCCACACTAAAATTAGTAGTCTTAGCATATAAATATTACATGATAATAAAAAATATATATAAAATAATGACAATAATTTTTTTCTTATTCGATACTTTAGGTGTATCTTTTATTATAGTTTATAGTAACTTGACTTATAGATGTTCTACTACCTTATATTGATATAGGATAGTGATTATCCAACTTTTTGGATCTATAATCTACTAAAATTTGAATTTAAACTAAATTTAATATTAAAATAAAACTATAAACTGGTTTATCATGTATTTTTTAGCTTGGTATTTTTTGAAATATCAATAAGATGGTTCAGATGATTAATCCATGACATCAAACGAATATTTATTTTCTTCCTTTAACATCTTTATAAAATTCTTAATCTAAATACACATTATTTGTTTCATTTATAACAAAAGTTCATTTAATGAAATTGTTTTTTCATGATATTTTACCATCTTCTTGTGTTTATCAAATTTTAAAATTAATTTTATGTTAATTTATTAAGAAGTTTGCTTCATTATTTTCCAACTAACTATTCCCTTCTATCAACTTCTTATTATCTTTCACTATTATCTTATTATATTTCATGATAATTGAATTCTATAAAATAGTATATTTAATCTCATCCTCTAACATGTTTTCCAACTCAGTTGAATCTAAATCATATTCATCGATAAATTATTTGATAAATCCATTTCGAATATGATCCACGATATATATTAATTCCCCCAAAATTCAAAAATATATGAGTGATAATGTCATTAATTTTTTCTCACTAGGTTTTTCCCTTTCTAAAAAAAAATAAAATTTTTCTTCACCCAACCTTGGATGATTATTTTCAATATTTATCACTATTGTTTTGGAAATTTTCTTATCTTCATTAGATTAATAATATGCACTATTTATATAGGAAAATTATTTTAAAGTTGTCCAATTCCATTACATTTTTAGCATCACATTGAAATCATTCCATTTCTATTCAAAGTTCCCTTATTGAACATCTTTGAAGTAACTATAATAATTCATTAATATTACCCATTACCGTATTCATTATTAGAGTCCCTTCAATCTGCATCATCAACATATTCATTGACTCTGAAATAACTTGTGGACTTCAAAACCAATTTAATATTTTATGTTTTTATTGATGGATTTTATTTTTATCATTTCATAGGGTAAAAGAATGTTATGAAATTCATATAAGGTATTATCCTCACTATATTATAAATCAGATATCTTAGGATCAATCCAATTTTGAAAATTCCCCAGTATATTATGAATAATTTTAGATCATTAATATTTTATCCACACACTAGGGTATTGATAATAATGTCATTTACCTGATTAAAAATTCAACAATGTTTTCTTCCTTGGTAATTATGATGTATTTAGGTATTTTTATCAAAAAACTTATTTACACTAAACAACTTTTAAATTTCTATCATAGATACCTTCCTAAATTTACAAGATTTTATTGGATAATTTATTTTATATCACTTTTGTTTTTACTATTTCTAATAATGATATAATAATTGATTTTTTTACCATACAATACAACTCCATATTTATTTTATATTCTAATTTCAATAGATCATTCATCTTAATGTGTGGAAAACCAAAACTGACATCATTTATTCCCTCAATACCAAGAAAAATGAGATATGGAAACATTTTTTAATCTATATATGATAATTTTTTAATTAAATGTACCAACAGAAATATTATTCAATGATTTGAGATTTTATATTCTTAGCACTCAATTGAATCAAATGGTGGGACATTTATATAAAATAATTTGAAGTGCCTATTATTCGATTACACTATTGAGAAGGGGTGAATCAATGGAAACTAGTTATTTAAATTTATTCTTAATTAAATGAACCTATAAACCATTTCTTTTTTCTGAATCACATTTACAATCTCAACATCACCCTATTATGAAAATATAAAAGAACAATTATTAGAATATTTTTTAATGTTTTGATAACTTTATGGGAAAAAATACTTTACATTATTGGTATGTATCCCCAAAAATAGATACATAACAATAAAAAAATATTTACAAGATTCTAGATTTGGGATAGAGTTCCACTATGTTTATCTAGAGTCACAATAGACAATACATTCTCACACTATCTCAATATAGTAATGAAAAATGGGCATGTGGCCAGTGGTCTTAGTTGATGTGAGGTAGATGAGGGTAGGTATAGAATAAAAATCTACACCTTTGATAGAATGGACCAATGTGGGTTAATTCTATGTAGGTGTGTGCCATGGTGTGTTGATCCTATATATGTTCAGGCTTACCCACATGACTAATTTAAACAAATTTTTATTTTTACAATATATTCTTTTTTAACATTTATTTATAAAAAATCATTATTTTACCATGAAATCTTATTTCTCATTGTAATGATCATACTAACTCACATTAATTAACATGAAAATTATAAAATGTTATATATTAATTTTTTTGATTTGATCTTATAATATTTATATATTAATTTATAACTATATTAACATGGTGTGTCATCACACCTATGAAAAAATTTATCCCATATACCTTACACATGGTATCAAATATAAATGATTTTTTATAATAATAATATTGTTTGGGTTTAATTGTTATTGTTATATTTTAATTTAATTTTATTAATAAGAAAATATGTTAGGATCTCATGGGGACTATAACAGCCTCCTCTAAAACTGGTCATTACACAAATAGTATTTATTTATTCCTTGTCTATCCATTCACATCACCACACAACCAACACCACCATTCATTTATCCTCAGTGATCACTCACCTATATTTCATTACAACCATTCACCAACACATCATCACCATTGCATGAAACAATTAAACCATCGAAAATAATATTCCATCACATCCATTAAAACTTGAGCTATTGTTGATCTATACTTTTCCCCAAATATTTCATTAAAAATTACAAGAAATATATTATTTAAATGATTATAAATTGTATATTTTTTTATTCGTAACCCATTGAAAATATATAATGGATTTCATGTAAAATCCTTGATTATGTTAGTTTTTAAGGACTTGAAGTTTATATCATTTTTACCCACACAAATTGATAGTTGGGATCGTATATATAAATACCTGAATCAATAAATTATTTTTACATCTAGTTGAATTCCCAGTTTTAAATAATATTCATTGTTATTTTCAATATAATAATATTTCATATAAAAGATAGAAAACTCAAGAAACGAATTCAACAATATGACATTATAAAACATGGATTATGGAAAGGTTATGATGGGAGGGGTAAATGGTCTCCCATTGATAAAAGATTATTTTGGAATTAATATTATAAATAATAGTGTATGAAATTATATTAATTCCATATTTAGATGGAATAATAAAAAAGGGGTACTTGAATGGAAAAGAAAAAGTTGAGAATTCCCTTATCATGAAGTGTTTCTTCCTAAAACATTTAGATTAAACCATAGGGATATAAAAACATTTGAGTGAATCTATTGGTGGTAAATTGACTATAACATCATGCATTTTCTATTTACAGTGGGGATAAAGGGGTAATGGGTGGATATATAGAGTAAAAAAGGTTGAATTTTTTAACAACTTCCAAAAATTGTTCTTGGATTTATAGATAATGGGAAATGAAAACAACTAATTTTTTATGGTTTATTTCTCATGGTTTTAAATATTTAAGTCATGTTCAATAATATTTTAATTTATTAAAAAAATAATCTTTTAATAATATGTTCGACAATAAAAATTAATTTATCCACAAAAAATGGTTTTTTAAATCATAATCTCTAATTTAGACTTTTGAAAGTCAATTATAGGTTTTCAAATTTATTTAAATCTATTTAAATTAATAATATTAATAAATAACACAATTTATTTCATGGATTATCTTATATTAATTATTAAACAATTAATATATATATATATATATATCTGATGTCATGAAACACACCGAAAATAAGATTATATTTTTACTATTCAGTAATAAATAATGTATATTAAAAAATTATAAATAAAACTATCCTTTATTAATATCAACATGATGATATAACATATAATATTTTTTTTTTAAATAATTCTATAAATATTATAATGATAACATTTAAATAAAAACATTTTTTTATTGAAAAATAATATTTTAATTTACTAATTAAAATTTTATCACATATTAAAATATCATAGGGAATTTTAAATTTATATTATCAATTATATTAAAATTAATTTTTTATTTAAATAATATTTCAAAAAATTAGGTTTTATTTAGAATACTTTTCTTGATTATAAATGTGTTCATATTTTAAAAAAAGTAAAAATATATATTATTTATATACATATTTATTTATCATTTTTATCATATGTAAAAATTTATTTCATAAAAAATTAATATTGAAAATATGACTATTTTGTTAAATATTTCCTTAATTAAAATTAAATTAATTTTTTATGGTACTATAGTCTAGATACATAATGTGACATCCCCTGATTTGGTATACTCTAATGGGGCCAAAAGGGTTGGTTACAAGAACTCATGTGTCCATATTAGTATGTTAGATGGTGCTGACTTGAAGCGAGTGTGTGAAATATATAGTGGGGAGAATATAACCTTAGTATGAAGTGTCATAGAAGTAAAAATAAACAATATAAATCAATTAAATCAATGTATAGACATAACAGAAACCAATAATAAGAGAAAACTAAATAATTTAGTAAATAATAAAGGAATAATCTAATGATGTGATTGAATTTAATTAAATGTCTTGTTAGAAACAATACCAGAAAAAGGTTACTAGACTCAAATAACTACTCAAAACTTCCAAGTCCCAAACCCCATGTCAGTCCCACATCCAATCTCCACCCCATCCAGTAAAAAAGCAATCCCCAACAAAGTCTTTCTCCCTTATAAAAATGTCCATCAACATAATCTTCTATGTTACCAAACAATGTATTTAATAGGGTGAGTGTAAACCATAATAGATAGGAACCAAAATTTATAAATAGAATATTATGGTAGAAAGTGTGTGTGATAACTTGATAAACATATGTATTAAGTAATTCAATAATTATTATGGTACAACAATAACCTTCCTTGGATATATGTTGGAATATCTCTATTCATTTATTACATTAATTCCAACCACAACCATATAATCATTTTAAGAAAACCTACTTCAGTTCCATGCAGAAATATCTTGAATAATGTCCTATGAAAATTATAACCACCACTATATAACCTTGATATAATAATCAAAATCAATGTCAGAGCCCTATAATCATTACAACATCTAGGTAAAATCCCTATAAGATTTATAACTTTGGACTGGGCAGGGCCTGCTTTTTATAAGAATTATAACATAGTACATGACCAAGACCACTCAATATCATGATAACAACATATAAGTGTGCATTTTCCCTGGCCATTATTGATATATAATCATTTCAGCAAAGAACATAAGTCCTCTCATAAAACATTATTATCACAATATCACATCACAAATCTCAATGGTTAATTATGTGAATTACCATTTTTCTTTCATATACCCATTTAAATTAAATCAAAATTGATTAACAGTTATAAAAAAAGAAATAAGACACAATAGAGGGATTCCATATAAAAAATTCCCATAAGGTATCATGTCCTGCTAAAAAACTTTATTACATTGTCCCATTAAATTATATGCATGGTTTTGGCACCCAATGGGAATACATGAGTCAGGTTATAAGCCAATTTAGGTAATAGGACTCCAATAAATAATCAGATTCACTGTTAAAATAATTCATTTCTTGTTACATTGGCACATTCACAGTTTTTCATACACATAGAAATTATCATACCATGGGGTTAATATTAGGACCCAATACCATTAATTAATAATACAATGACACTTCAATGACAAAAAACAAATAGGAATATAGTGTATATGATCGTTAAAGAATCCTATATAAAAAATAATAATGATAAAAACCAACAATAGACATGGTAATATGACTTCACCACAATGGTTGGAGGACTAAGGATGATATGGGAGAAACTTGGCAAAAATCTACTACTAGGGATCGAAGGCATTATCCGGACATCCAAAAGGAAGGTTGACATTCCACAATTTCTAGGAAGGTGACCTAGGTTCAATAAGATATGGTTTTAGAGAGTTAGAATGAAAACATAGCCACACATCATGCATTAAAATATCATGTTGTGGGGATTACATGTCTTGAAACGTAGTTACACATTGTGTAAACACTTTTAATGGGATACGAAGAAAAAACCTACATGCTTTTATTATTTTATTAAAACACACAAACATTACATGATGTGTAATATATTTACATGGAATGTAAATGTTTTTATGATTCTTTCTTGGACAATTTTCCAATTAATCAATCCGAACACCGATTAAATCATCTCAACTTACAAATAACCCATTAAACTCATAACCCATTTATTTCTGGAATCCATTCATTTTGATAAAAATACTTCTCTAGAAATTATGTCATTTTCCCATAAAAAATATCTCAATGTAGATTCACTCATGTATTACCAAGTTGGTTTTAAATATTAGGTAAACATACCCAAAAGAAAATTTAACAAAAAAATAAAAGAGCATCATACCCGTAAAAAGGATGGGATCTTACAAGATCTCCACTATATAACAGATCATAACATTGTTTCTCCAATCATATCTTTGAGGTCTCAAAAACAATTATATACACTTTTTTCACATATCAGACTCCCTCTCCTAGTTATCCCCAAAAAAATAACCCATTCTACCACTTCACATGATTCAATGGTATAGTCCTACCACAAATAAATTTCTCACTACGACCAACAACCCATATTGGAAGATCCTAAAAGGGACCATAAAAATGATCTATGTATTCTTATTCTATCACATGGGAATGGTCTAGATGATATCTCATGTATTGTGACACATGGAACACATTGTCCATGACATATTATCATTGTGGAATATATAAATAGTATTCCACTAGACTAACCCCTATCAATATATAAAATAGACTTCCAAACATAGGAACTATCTTTCTCTATTCCAAATATGGAATTTCCACAACCTAGGTGAAACGTGATGGAAACATGATGTCCAACCTTGAATTTTATAGGTTATCTATGATGGTCAGTATATAATTTCTTCCTTCTCTAAATGGTCACCAAACATAGTCTAATAAATTGATCCAACTCAGATGTATCTAACATCAGACTTGGCCCAACAAGTGTTGACTCAAACACCTATATAAAACAAATATGAAAATAGAATTTCTTTCCATAAAAATCCTAAAAGGATTCCTTTTGGACTATAATATTATAAATTTCTCCCATGAACCACAAAAATCCAAAACACAGGCTCATAATATATCCTCTATCACATATATTGTCCACTCGGATCGACCACCAATCTACAGATTATAGGCTATGTTAAAAAGAAACATCCATCCCACAACCTTCTAAATACCATTATAGTAATGCAATGTGAAATGAGGATATCTATCATAAATGATACTCCTCATAACATAATGAAACTGAACCACCTCACACATGTAAAGGCTTCATATATCATCAAATGTGATTACATCCCTGTTAGGTATAGAGTGTTCTAAATAAGCCAATTGATCCAAAATATCCCAAAAATATTCATTCATATGGGTTTTCTAAGGATAACATGTCACAAAATATATTGTTACATCATCCAACATTCATTAATGAATAGAAAAAAGTCTCCAAAAATCATCCTGACTCTGATGCCCACCTTTCACCTACTGATAAGTGAAGCATATAGAAAAGAATCCTTACACCTATATATTAAATACTAAAAACCTATAATATATGTGGAGATCATTATACATATTTGTTAAACCTGGATGCACCATTTAGAATAATGAAACTCCCTCATCATCTCCTTACGTATTCCCATAGGAACCCACACTCAACAACAAAAAAATAGATTATTTTCTAACCTGATACAATCCTAATGGTATCTCCCCACAAAATAATTTTTATCACAAAACTAAGCACTATGTATCTAAAAACTACCTGATCTTAATCTAGTCCAAAATCATGGGTATAACAGATCTCAATGTTAGATATACCAATTCCCTGGTCTCTTAAACATCTAGATGCATGTCTGCAAAGAGGTCCATTATCTGCCACTCATCACAAGGCTCGTGTACTACCTAAGTATGTTTCCTTCAATTAAATTTAATGAAATGATGTTTTTATTGCCTTGTGTATAATCCAAATCAATGTTAAAAGACTACACATACTTGATCCACCTCATATGTAGGAGGCTCGGGTCTCACTAATAAATGATTCTTTTGAGGATCTTGTGGTCTATGTATACAACAAACCTCTAACACATGAAATAGTGTGTCAGATATCATAGGTAATGTTCCACTACTACTAACTCTAGATCATGAGTAGTGTAATTCCTCTCATGTAGTCTTGGATTCATAGACCCATAATTGACCACTCTACCCCCCTTCATTAGACCATTTTTTAGTCTAACTACGTATTTGTTGTAGTATATGGTATATGGTTTACTCAACACATGTAATGTAATGATAGGTTTTGATGTTATCCTCCCTTTCATATATTGAATATCTCTCTTATAAGCATCAGACCAAACCAACATCACACCTTTCTTATTCATCTCAGATTTTGGGTCTACCATAGTGGAAAAATCCTAGATTGCATGCCAATAATAACCTATTAAAGGAAAAAATATCATAATATCAAGGAAGATCTTGTAATTTAACCAATAAATCATAGCTATGAATTTATCTACATCAACTAACACTCATTACTCTAAGATTACATTTCCCAATAAGTCCATTATATTAATAAAGAAAGTGAATTTCTTTTTATTGGTGAAATGTTGATTCCCTATCAATGTACTTAAGATGATTTAAAAATGTTTAGAATTATTATCTTTTACTGATATTACATTATGATATCATCAGTATAAACCACCAAAAAATTATCCAAAAAAGGATGAATGGCCCTATTCTTTAACAAAATTAATACTATGGGTGTGTTAGTCAGCACAAATGACATCACTACATATTCATTGAAATTGTATCTACCCATAAAAATATGTCTCAAGTATTTCTATTATAATCACCTTCAACTGATGTTACCTTCATCTCATTTAAAACTTCTAGATGATCTTATCACCTCTCAACTTATCTAAAATATGGCAATGTGAAGAAGAGGATTCTGGTTCTTGATTTTCATCTAGTTCAACCTCTAATAATAAACAAATAAGAAAAAAACATCAATTTCATATAAAATATAAATAGAGAACAAAAATGATATATACAAGGAAATTTGAATCCTTTGGACTTTAGATATTACAATGAAACATTAAAATCTTTATTCACTACTGGTGATATTCTATAATGCATGATAGAAATTAGATGTTATCTCGACACTGACTTGATCATGAACTTGAAATCTCACTTAGGTATAAATCCATATAATTCGTCAAGGAAAACATATTGAAAATGGTCTACAATAATAGGAAAATAATCTTGAAAAATTTCACAATTATCCAGAGTAATATTATCTACCAGAGTAGTGAGACAATACAATATTAACTAAAATTATTCAATCATAACTAGCCTGAAAATACCACTCAACCAAGTGATTGTAACTACATTATTATTTAGATTAGAAGGTAATTATTCTTTGACAATAGTTGATGTGAGATTGATATAAAAATATCCAATCAATAACAGGAATTGATCAGAAGCTTGTCATTTCCATCATGAATAGTTCCCAAGAGAAATGGTAACCACCAATATCTAGATAAAAATACATGAAACTTTTTACATTTTTTGACCACCATTACAATAGTGTGTTGATAGTCTAAGAACCATTAAATCTTTTCACATCCTAGACAAAACCATTTTCAAAAAAAGAGAAAAAATAATAATGTGATACACCTATATAAAACAACCACATGCTAAGGTAAATGATACAAGATTCATACCTATAACTGTAGATATTACTACATCAATGATAGTCAAATTTGTTTTCATAATATGTAGATTAAGTTTCCATATTTCATAGGTTCTATTCTGAATACCCTAGTCTATTTAAATTGTGTGGAACTATTATTCCTTCACATGGGTACCACATATCCTACTTCAGCCTGAATGACCAGTGGAAATACTGCTACCATCATGATATGGAGTAGCCGAGCCCTGTCTAGTCTCATGTTCCAGTCTTAATCCTCTAAAAATGGTATTCTATGAACATTTCTCAAGGAACACCTTAATATGGAAATGTATTCCATAGATATGACACCTGAATACATAGTAAGGATTCTGCAAGAGCATGTGGTCAAACAAGCCACACTAATTGAACTAGAATGAAAAATGGTCAAGAGGTGATTTTTACTGAATTGAGTTTCCTTCCCACTACATCCATGGATGAAAATGGTATAGAGTAACTTATTTCCAACCAAATAGGAGATTTGGATTTTTAGAACTAAAATAGAATGGTGGCTGAATGGGGCCTCTATTAGATTCCCTACCACGATGAGTTCCCAGTTCAAC
>CAUJRU010003207.1:0-54192 GCA_963277665.1 Viscum album
TGGGTAATCAACTTCCACACTGAGACTCCTCTTGAGGTGTGTTGGTGCCAAAATATTGCACGAAAGGAAGGAGTGAAAAAGAAGCCCCGCACGCTACCTCGCGAAGCACCGACGCGAAGCACCCCCGAGCATCGCGGTCCCGCGAAGCACCAGAGGCGGTACCTCTCCGCGAACGTCCTGACGATCGCGAGCCCGCCGCGAAGCACCGCCGCCCCTTCGCACCGCGTGAGTTCTGCTTCACGGCGCCCCTTGCCTATAAATACTGGGTTCCCCCTAATCCCAGGAGATGGACAATCCAACCTTTCGGCTTCTTCACTCCCGAATCGCGAAGCACCCTTTGCCCTGGGAATCATGAGCTTTGAGAGGTACTTCTACTTCGTGTGCCACCTTCTCTTTGTCTTGTTTTGAGCCCCTCTTCCGAGAGGAATGCCCTTCACAAAGCTCAAGGGCATTCGCGAAGGAGGGGGATTCCCAAGGGAACCCGTGCAGCTGCGGAGCGTTTATGCTTCGCGAAACACGCATCCTGTACTAGTGATCCCCATGCTAAGGCAGGATCACTACACATCGTGAAGCACACTGCTTTGTAGCACCTTACTTCGCGAGGCACCTCCTATTCGTGAGGCAGTGCTCCGCGAATACTATTCCACTTCGCAAGCACCCTCCAATCACACCTTTTCCCCATGCTAAGGCCAAGGCACTCCACTTCGCGAAGCACACTCCTTTGCTTGGAAATTCCTCTTCCCGTGTGACCCTCCAGGTATGCACGATGTGATTTCAAAGTCCCATGGAAAACACCACTCGTAGCGTTGCTTCACCTAATGCTTCTTCGCATAGGCACGCTAACAGCTATTGCTTATTCGCATAGCCATGCTAACGTGGACCCCTCGATGGTTCACTCTACGCCCCCCCTTGACCGCAGCCTTACTAGAACCTTTCCTCCCCCAAGGAGCAAAGGGTGCCAGTCAGGAAAGTCCTAGGGGTGCAGAGTGAACCCACCTTATCCGAGCTGCAGGATGTTAAACTGGCAAGAACCTCGTCCTCAACACATTACGTTAAACTGTGATCTGGCCTTGTGCTTCGCACGTAGGGTCCCCCCAGCTCGGACATTTTTTACGCCACTCGCCTCTGCAGAGACAGGGTCACCCCCTCCACAAGGGATGATATCCTCCTTCTCGGAGTAGTTTATGTCCATGGGAGAAGGGCAACCACCTTGGTGTAAGACCTTAGCCCTTCTTGCGGAAGGTTGAACCCCTGCATCTCCGTACTTACCCACTACCAAGGTCAGTGGACGGAGTGATAGGGAACGAGGCACCTCCCATCATTGGTCCCAAATCCCTCTTTCGCTGCGGTTTTCCGCACTTCGGGCCTCCATCCTGGAGTAAGTCCTAGCACCATGGGCCGCCTAACGCATAAGCCCCTCTTCGCTTCTCATGGGCGCACCCTTCGGGACGTGATCGTCAGGTCCTTGCTGCCTCTTGTTTCTCACACCGAGCATGACTCGCGTGGGCTTAGAGTAAGCATCAGCCATGGAAATTCCCTCGTCCATCATGATGTTAAACTGTATGCCCTTGTCCCGCATGACATTAAACTGCACACCCATTTGAACTATGAAGACTTTGATCCATGTCAAGGCATGGTATGTAGGAAGCCTCCCTGAGGTTCAAGCCCATCTCTCATTGGACCAAGGTCCACCTTCACGTCGATTCGCTGACGACGTCCATCATTTGAACTACGTGGTCTTTGATCCATGTCATGGCATGGTACGTAGGAAGCCTCCTTGATTTTAAAGCCCACCCATCATTTATTCACGTCGGTTCGCCGACACCCACCACTAGTGGACCCCCGGGTTCACCTTCACGT
Organism: Viscum album; assembly: GCA_963277665.1. NCBI lineage: Eukaryota > Viridiplantae > Streptophyta > Magnoliopsida > Santalales > Viscaceae > Viscum > Viscum album. The sequence continues at coordinate 1,861 of CAUJRU010003207.1, forward strand.
CGGTTCACCGATGAAGCCCCTTTGAACTACGTGGTCTTTGATCCATGTCATGGCATGGTACGTAGGAAGCCTCCCTGAGGTTCAAGCCCACCCATCATTTATTCACGTCGAGTTCATCCTCATATCGCATGATGTTAAACTGCATTCCAGTCCGATGGCAAACCGTTGTGACCCCTTTGAACTACGTGTATTTTGATCCATGTCAAGGCATGGTACGTAGGAAGCCTCCCTGAGGTTCAAGCCCATCACCCATCGGACCATGGTCCACCTCCAAGTCGGTTCGTCGACAAGACCCCATTGAACTACGGGGTCTTTGATCCATGTCAAGGCATGGTACGTAAGAATCCTCCACGAGGTGCAAGCCCACCACCACTAGGACCCCCTGGTCCTCCTCATTCATGTCAGCCTTCCAGCGTCCAACCTGAACTACATGGTCTTTGATCCATGTCAGGGCATGGTATGTAGGAAGCCTCACGAGGTCCAATCCCACCACCACTAGGACCCCCCTTGTCCTCCTCATTCATGTCGGCCTTCCGGCGTCCAACTTGAACTACGTGGTCTTTGATCCATGTCAAGGCATGGCACATAGGAAGCCTCCCAGAGGTTTAAGCCCACCACCTGTTGGTCACTCCGAACTTCTTCACGTCAGGTCACCAGAACTTGGGCGGCCTAGTGTGTAAGCCCTGCACCATCCAAACCAAGGTCCTCACTCGTGTCGGTTCGCTGACGACACCCATCGGACCAAGGTCCACATTCACGTCGGTTCACTGACGATTCCCATTGGGCCAAGGTCCACCTTCATGTCGGCTCGTCGGCACCATCCTGAACTACGCGGACTTTGATTCCCTGCCACGGGGATACGTAGGAGGTCTCTTCGAGGATCAAGCCCAACTTCACTGTTGCCCCCACAATGGTCCCATTTCATTCCCCCTCCACTTCATTCAACTGTCCATCACCCATCCTGATTATCACATGGACTACCATGTCCCGGCAAGATCATACCATTCCGCTCCCCTTCGCAGCCGCCCATGGGCTGGTCCCGATATCGGCACCCCTTCAAGGGAAATTCCTCAATCCGATCCATTCTAGCTAATGCTCTGATTGGGCTGATCCGTCTCCGCTAGACGTTAAACCTACGGAATACCCTGTGTTAAACACAGGAAGCTGAGGAAAACCTCAGATATAAGTCTATGGTATATAATTCCCCACGCTCGATGTGGGATGCCCCGGGCTTCCACGCCCTCGAGAAGCCCTATGACAAGGGATAAAATACAGACATGCCAGTTCCCCAGTATCCAGACATGCTACTGATGCCTCGACGTGACTACTCCCCCGACTAAAGGTTTCTGCCCTTACTGGACCCTTTAGAATGTCCCGACAGAAGCAGTGTAATTAACCAGCATCTATGGAAACATGGCACTGGGAAGAGTTTCACGAACAACGTATTAAATCTATGAGGGAGACCAGGACTAGGTGATGAGTTCCGAGGAGGAATCCATGGAAGGAGGAACCGAAATCCCATCATCTCGTTTTGATCAAGGAGCAGACATCCCTAAATAAGGAGAAAATGCCGCCCGCCTTTGGAAAGCGAGAATGCGGGGCAACCGTGTAGCCGCAGATGGACGGATGCGCGCGCGCCCCGAAAAAAGCGTCAGAAACAAAAATGGTGAACCCGACGTGAAATTATTCTCATCAATGTGGAGATTAGTAGTGTTTGAGACACCAGTAGATTGAATGTCACCATATCTAGATATCTGGCACCGGGTCCCGCCAAGAAAATGGCAGGCCTGGCATGAAACTCACCAGAAGTTGGGGCAGTGGAACATGGTGCACTCCGTTCTGCAATGTGTTGGTGTGGATCCTTCTTACAGACGTGGAGAATGGAAGGACGATGGGGCACTGGTTGTCAATCCTTTTCCTCGCAGTGCTAATGAGTTGATCCCTCCATTTCCCAGGAACCAGGTTGCTGCTATGGAGACACAATCACCGCCCGCTCTCCTACATAGGGGTAGGGGAAATACCGGCACAACCACCCCGTATGGCTTCTCTACTGCCACAATGGCCTCTACATTCATGAATACGGGGCTCCCACGTCCCCTCTCCCCGTCAGAGATCATCTAGAGAAGGGTGATCAACAACCTTGTATGCAAGTACATGGAGGAAGGGGTCACCCCAACTAAGGATATGGCCTGCCTGGACCTAGAGGCATCTAGGCCCTGCCGTCAACGCCACCCTAACAGGTCGCGTAGGGAGCCCCTACTCCCCACCCCAATGTTCAATCGTTTCGGGAGCCTGTCCCTGGAACGCCTTGACGACTCCTCGCCTTATGCTGATGAGACGGGTGACGTCCGGCTCGGCCTGCTCAGAGTCCTGATCCAAGGGCTCCAGGAAAGGGCTCCCATTCGGCCCCGTCAACACCGTCGTCTGACTCCATAGGAAGAGAAGGTAGGCTATGCCCCTGCACCACCTGCGCCAGCTCGTCTAACCCGACATCAGCGCCGGGCCCGGGCTGAGGACGCTCGCCAAGATACGGTGACGTCAATAACTACTGTGGCCCAAGCCACCACTGATGTGCATCATGGAGTTCCTGCATACACTGAGTAGGGGCACTCCTTCACTCGATTGGGATTGAGGCCTCAGCCGCCCCACGGGCAGGCTGGGTTGACTCTCGGGGTCGTAGGCCCGAGCGATGATTGCCACGAACCAATCCGCGGTAATGTCACTCCATACGGAGGTCCTCTCCATACCACCATTCCATAGACCGTGGGATTTCCCCGCTCCAAAGCTCGTCATGGAGGTATGCCTCGTGCTACCCACATCCCGAAGGAATACCCGCCTCGTGGTAGTGACGCTTGGCACGGAAACCTCCCCTCGCCCACTATACAGGGTATGGAGTCCCTCCTCCTGCCCCCGACCACCGATATGAAGGCATTGTCCATTCGGTCCTTCTCCAATGTGGGGGTCCTCCCTACGTCCTCTCTACAACTGGTGAAGGTCATCCTCGCCCCGGCAACTTGAGGAGTGAAGGTCAGCCTCGCTCCGCCCGCACCGTCCATGGAGGTCCTCCCCATGTACCCTTCGACATTTTCCCTGGTGCCCCTTACACCCCGGCCACCTCGAGCAGGGGCCCTCTATGCCACGGCGCCAGCGCCGCCCCAAGACTACATATTGAGAATCAACCTTGTCCCGAAGAGCCACCCCGAGATAGAAGAGCGGGTTATCGCCGCCACAGGAATAATCCTGGGGGGAGAAGATGGAGATCAAACCTGTCACGACCCGTCCTCGGGGCCCGTGTCGTGACTACCCCAAGCCCGCCTTCCATAGGCCAGGGGCTGACGACTAGCACCAAAGGCGTAAATCTCGATAACTGGGAAGGCATTTCCTTTATAAAATTAAACAAAACACCATAGAGTACAAGAGAAAGTAAAACACTAAGTACAAAAGAAAGTGCTGAAAATAAAATGGGCCAGAATACAAACCCAACTGAAAGTGCAGCTACAACTGAATGAAAGTACAACAGAAAAAAGACAAACATCTGGTAGAAAAGAAGCAGCTCCTCTGTCATCCACCTCAGATCCTACCTGAAGGGTAGGTACAGATAGCGCAGCTCCTAGATGCTCTCGTCTGTCAACCTTCTTCGAGTGTCATCTCGCTGTAAATTCCACCTCCGGATACTGACTCGTCGAGTAGTCCACCTCCAGGTACCGTCCAGTCCTCGAACACTCGGCCTCCGTCAGCACTGCCCATCGTCTGCAACCAACACAACAAGGTGTGGGCATATCCCATGCAGGGGTGAGTATAACGATACTCTGTAGGGACCCCGAGACCCTCAAGGTCTCACTAAAACCAACAAGGATAACCACCAAGAAGATCTCAACAGATAAACTCTACTTAGGTATATGCCCATACATATACCTAAGTTATCAAGTAACCCATCTCAATCATGAGGAAACACAAAGATTACAAAATCAACGGATAACCACTACCCAGGTATACGCCCATACATATACCTAGGTTATCTAGTGACCCAACTCAATCAAGAGGTAACACAAAAGGTCATAGACTCAGCTCAAACCAGGATTTTCATTATCGAAATTGTAACTGCTGAAGAGCCCCATCTCTGGAGTGTAAAATGGTCATGTCACGACTCCAAGGTACTGCTCACTAACCTAAGACTGCTGAGATACTCCTCCTGTCGAGTACTGTGGGCCTTCTTCTACAACCAAGCGCTTCCCACCATGGGTCTGCCGCTACAACCAAGCGCTCCCCCTCATAGCCTCCATAGGTACTCCTTCTGTTGAGTACCACGGGTCTGCCACTACAACCAAGCGCTCCTCCGCTGTGGGTCTGCCGCTACAACCAAGTGCTCCCCACTGGGCTATCTGAAACACACCGAGTCGATCGGTCAAGCAGTCGTCAGGTCTCAGCCGACTACACAGTCTCCGTACTCCGCACGCTCGTCTCCGGGAGGGTCCGCTCCACGAGCTACTGGTCGATACTCCAAGTATCACAAAATCCCACGAAGAAGTATCTCAAAGGACCGCCTCGTCATAGGGGTCTCAATAAAACAGACGACACGTCAATCGGACGCCCGGTCTATGAGTTATTAGACTTTTCGTCCCAGGGGCCTTGTTGGTTTCGTGTGCGAACCAACCCAGCCGTATCTTGACTGTACCCCGAACTCTAATAGGGCATGCTCATAGGGACCATTTATCAACGTGATCACCAACTCCGCTGACGGTTCGTCAAACGGACGTCCGGTCTGAAAGCTATCATCTTTTCCGTTCCGGGGGCCCGGTTGGATTTCGGTTTCAATCTAACTCGGCCATTATCCAACTGAAACCAAAACTCAGGCGAAGCATGCCAAAAGTTTTGTCTCATCAAGAGGAATCCAACAAAGTTGACAGCACGTCAATCGTACGTCCGGAGCTCAAGTTATAAGTGTTTCCACTCCGAGGGCCCGTTGGTTTCGTGTACGAACCCATCCGGCCGAACCCAAAGTACTTTGAAACCTCAAGTGTAGTATACTGAAACGACCGTATCGATCCAAGCATCGCATCGCCGCTGACGGTGCATCGATCGGAGGTCCGCAGCCCAAGTTATGGGCAGAAGACCGAAGAGGTTCGGTATTAGGTGGTTTGGGCCCGGTCCGACCCGGCCCGATACCCCCAGGGTCGGCCCGAACCGGGTCGACCCGAACCGGTTCCGAGTCCGGCCTGCTTGGGTGCGGCCCGACCTGGCCCGACGGTCTGGTCTGGCGGACCGGCCAGGGCAGCCACCCGGTGTGCAGCGCGCTGGCCAGGGACTCGGCCAAACAGCCGAGCTGTTACGGGGAGGGGGCGCTGCCCCCGCGTGATTGAAATCGCGGCCCATTAATGGGGCCGCTCACTTGGCCGGTCGGGGGTTTGTAACCCCCGGCTTTTCCTAGTCCGGCCGGCCCGCTCCGGCCGGCCGGCTTCTACCGCCGCGGGACCGGCAAGCCGGTCCCCCCCGTTCTCCGATGCCGGCGGCCCGAACCGGTCGTCGGTTCCCCTGCTCCGTCGGCGGCCTGGAACCAGTCATGGCCTTCGTCTGTCCGGCGCGATGCGACGGCGCCGCGCCCCTCCGCCGCGGCCCCACTACGGCCGCGGTGCCTCTGAGGTCCTCCGGCGCGGCGCGACGGCGCCGCGTCTTTTGTTCATCTTCTACGGCGTGGCGCGATGGCATTGCAGATTTATTGTTTCCAACGGCGCGGTGCGACGGCGCTGCACTTCTCCGCTCTTCCTTCTTACAAAATCCCTGCGGTGCTTTGGCACCGCGTCGCCTTGCTCGCCGCATTAATATCAACATCCAAAATGAGGGGAGGAGTGTCGGTCGTGTTCGTGCGGTCCGACCTCCTCCCGTTAATGCGATAACATGAGGTTCAATTGAAAGGGGGATAACGACGGATGTAATCACAAGAAAAAAGAAAACCCCTACCTCAACGCTGACGTCGAACGAGCATTCTTCCCGGAATTAACTGCCGTGGAAGAAGAGGGTCGCCGCGGAAGAAGAGGATCGTCGCGGAAGGAGAGGGTCGCCACGGAAGAAGAGGATCGTCGCGGAAGAAGCGTCGCAGAAGGAGGATCATCGCGTCACGGTACACGGCATCGCGTCGTCGATCTTCTAGAGTTCGGTGTTCTTCGTCACCCTTCGTCGGAGGCAGGAGTTCTTCGTTGGCGACAATTCGTTCTTCACATTCTTCACGTTCTTCAGCGAAGGAGGATGAAGATCTTCAAGTCTTAGAGTTTTCTCCCAATCCTCCCAACAAGAAACCCCTCAACCATAAAAAACTAAGTCCAACCCTTATTTTATTATCAACATAAGCTTTTGAAATTCAAAAGATAAGAAACGAACAATTAATTATAAGAATTAATTGTAACAATTTAACTGCCCAATTTAATGGGGCGTTTCTTAACCAGAAAAACGCATGGTTGACTTTCATTAAAGAGGGGGTTTGCGGGTGTGTTACTTAGAGGGAAAGAAATGGTGGGGATCGTGCGGGCCCCACCTCACAAATATCCTACCAAGTGGGTAGGATATTTTGGGTTTCACCCTATCCGCTTAACCTGGCTTAAGTGGCTTTAAGTGAAATAAAATGAAGTGTCGCACCACTTTTATTTTATTTCTTAACTTAACCCCAAAAAAATAAAAACCACACCCGAGAAAACGAAACTCCAGAAAAGGCATTTCTAAGTAAAAAACGGCGTTGTGATTCCATTGGTGCCCTCATAATTTGATTATGAGCACCGGTTCGAAAGATAGAAAAATCCACTCATTCGTTCAATGAACATACCCGAGCTAAACTTCGGAAAATTATTATGAGTCACCCTCGACCCGCGCCGATCAAGGTCAGGCTCTGCCTAAGTGAAACACTCCCTAAAGAATCCAATGTTAATCTCGTATTTTCAATCTAAGTTACCATTTAAAAGATACCAAATTTACAATAAAATAATTGTCATTTAATTATTTTATTTGCGGCTAAAAACTAACTTTTTCTGGTGGCCCGAGTTGGCCGACATTAGTATCTGCCTAAATAAAATATGCCCTCACGAGTTCAACAGTTGTCTCAGATTTTTAATCTGAGCTACCGTTTGTGAGTTATAAGCATTTGAAAAATAAAATAATTTATTTAATTATTTTATTTACGGTTAAGCAAATTGTGGAATTTCTCACACGAGGCCCGCGCCGACTAAACTTAAGTCGCGCTTAGGGTAAACCCGCCATCCTGAGCACAACGGTGCCCTCAGATTTCTGATACGAGTAACCGTTTAAGAGTTATTACACTTTTTTAGTAAAACTGCTTACGCGCATTAATTTAAGCTTAACAAAACTTCAGAAATTGATTCTGGGCACACCGGCCCTCGGAAGCAGGTGCCGTCTGAAACTGCATTCTTGTAAAAATCCCAAGAAAATTAAGAAAAAAATTCCCTTTAATTTTACGGGTCTTTACATCACTCCCACCTCAGGGCTTTATGTCCCTATAAAGATATATCAAAACTAGGGGAACAAAAGTGAGTACTGAGCACGCATTTGAGCCTCCCGCTCCCAAGTGCTCTCCTGGAGGTTCTCGTGCTGTCATCTGATGCGCACTAGAGGAATCGACCGTCCACGTAGGACCCGCTCATGTCGATCCTCGATCTCCACCAGAATCTCCGCAAAAGTTGCCCCATCATCAACGTCCAGCTCCCCATGGTCAATGATATGCGACGGGTCATGCACATATCTCCTCAGCTGAGATATGTGGAAGACTTTGTGCACGCGGTGCAACTGAGGTGGATGGGTCAAGCGGTAAACCACCACGCCTACCCGGCTGAGGACCTAAGAAGGTTCGCTGGACCTCGGAGATAACTTGTCACCTTGGCCACATCTCCGTAAACCTCATCGAGGTGAGACCCGTATAAGGACATGATCGTCATCCTCAAACTCTAGCGGTCTCCAATTCCTATTAGAACTGAAACTCAAAACGACTGTTTCCATGAGGGTAAGGTTGATCGACTCAAGAGTGATCGGTCGCACCCTCTAGTGCATGAGTTTATCCTGTGCTGCCTAGGGTTTCCTTTTCACCGACCAAGGAAAACCCAACCCAACGTCGTAGTTAAACCACAACCTTTTTGCCTAATACCGTCAATCTGCGTAAGAACTATGATTGCCCAGTCCATACTCAAACCAACGTCGTAAGGCCTCGACGCTGCCACCAAGAGATTCCAACCAAAACTCTCACCTCGAGGGTCTGACCACACCGTCGGCATAAGTGTTATTATCGAGTCTTCTCCCAAGGTATCTCCAGACGTGAGGGTCAAGTCTACGACTTATCGGAAACTCTAGGTCTGGGACAAGATTCGTGGAAGGAAAGAATGATTCATATCAACGTCTGTTACTACGGCAGCTAGTAGTGGACACAGACTATCCCTTGAATCATTCTTAGAGCCATTGGGTCACTCTCCCTGACCACAAGCAGCTGCTCTCTTCCCCTACCCACCAGCTCCCTAAGCCTGACGGGGACAACTAAGGCGGGTGGTTGTAGTATGTTAAAAAGTACACTGCCTCATGTTGCTCTCCTAGCTCTGCCTCCACGTCTGCTGCTTCACAGACTCATCTCTTCTTAAAGCTTCCTCTTCTTAAAACATTTAACACGCTCGAGTCTCTAAGCCTGGCGTCGATTTCCTATTTCTCACTGCACTGTGCAGTCTTCATCCACTCCTGGATGATCAGAACCTTCTTTACCTATGATCTGAAAGAGCTGCTAAAATTTCTCCTTTGCCGAAAAGATAAACTCGGTCTCATCCCCTGGATGAACCATGCCCATTGCCTAATACAGTCAATCCTGACATGAATGATGCATTCATGCCATGGATGACGTCGTAAGGCCTCGACGTAACTACCAAGAGATCCAACTATCACTCTCACCTCCAAGGGTCGAGTCACACTGTCGGCATCAGTGCGAGGTCACTGGGTCTCCTCCAGTATAAATCTCGAATGTGAGGGTCAAGTCAACAGTCTTAACTTAGACCACTCAGTATCAACCAAACAAATGGACAGGAAAGCAACAAAGATAAGTGTCTTTTTATTATTGCAGCTCATAGTACAAAGACACGAATACAACAGTAACATGGAACTAGAAGTACAAGGGACGTATCCACTAGTTCTGCTCCTATCCACCTGCTCCCGGAGCTCTACTACCTTGTCCACTACTCGGTTGTTGCTCAAGAACCGGCCGCTGTTTCTGCCTCGGTGGCTCCTCCAAATCATGCGGATCGACTGTGCGGGGGGTCGGACAGTCACGTGCCAAGTGACCCTTCCTGCCGCATTCATAACACTTCCTGCTCCTCGTACGGCTGGCTCTGGTCCTCTTGGACCTATGAATCATCTGTCTACTGCCAACAGATGACTCGGCTACTGGTCGAAAATCCTGCGGCAAAGGCAGCAGCTCCTGTACACGCTCGGGGTGTAGAGCTACTGGCACAAAATCCACCCTGAAGAAGGTCTCGAAGTCTTCCCATGTGAAGGTCATCCCATCGCAAAACTCGAACAAGTGGATCCACCACCTACCTACTACTGCCTGAAGAAGGCTGGCAGCAAATATCACCATGAAGTCTGCTGGCGTCCCCACTAGCCTGAAGACTCTCACCACAGCCTCCAGCCAATCCTCAGCCGCCTGCGGGTCCGTCTCTCCCCGGAACCTGGGTGGCCTCTAGCGCTGGAACTCGTGCAGCGCACTCAAGTGGCGTGCATCGCCTACTGCTGGGGCTGGTGGCATCAGTGGCCCAACGTATGGTAGTACCGCGGGTGCCTCCGCTGGTGCCTCAACTACAAGAGGTCCATGTACCGAAGCCTCGTCGCTCGACAGCCTGTCAGTACACACATCCCTCTGGGCTCTAGCTGGTTGTCCGTGAAAAGGCATCCTGAAAGAAACATACGTGACACGGTCAAACGATTTATACCTGGTGAGCTGACCTGGTTTGAGCTGACTTTTTAAAACGTATGGAAACACACACGCAATCAGTGTTTTCGTGCACAAAGTCAGAAATCAGTTGTCAGGGTCCTGGTGTATGGATACGTCGGCCACCTGCACCAACACTGGACTCCCTGAACTGAAAACAACACTCGGTACTCTTAACACTATTGCTTCACAAAAAGAAAATATCAGAGTTATAGGTTCTGCTGTAGAACCGACTCCTCTGATACCAATTGTGACAACCAGGTCTTGGTGACAGCACAGCCACCCCGCCATTACATGGTCGTCGGGTCCTGGCCCACCATGTACCACCTAATGTGACAACCGGGTCCCAGTGACAGCACAGACACCCCGCTTTAACATGGTCGTCTGGTCCTTTCCTACCAGGTACCCCCAATTGTCCCCGCAGACACGTGGGGCCCACCCCAGGGTCCACCCACATGCCTGAACGGGTCATCTGACTAATGACAATTCTCACAGGCCAATGCTTGTCCTTTCCAGTGTGCTTTGTCCTCACTCACACACACCTTGGGAAACTTTCCATGAGGTCACCCATCCTAATCACTACTCCAGGCCAAGCACGTTTAACTGTGGAGTTCTAATCAGGTAGGCTCCCGAAAAGGAAGGTGCACCTTGTTGACATGAGTCATATCATTTAGTCATTTAACCCTTTATCATTTAGGGGTGTTACATTCACCCCCCCCCCCCCCTTTAGAGCACAACGCCCTCGTTGTGGGCCCTACATCTCAACCGAGGCAGTGCACCGCACTTCAGGCTGGGTTCCTCCTCTGATACCAAATGTGACAACCGGGTCCCAGTGACAGCACAGACACCCCTCCTTAACATGGTCGTCAGGTCCTTGCCTACCAGGTACCCTCAGTTGCCCCCGCAGACACATGGGGCCCACCCCAGGGTCCACCCACATGCCTGAACGGGTCATCTGACTAATGACTGTTCCCACAGGCCTACACTTGTCCTTTCCAGTGTGCTTTGTCCTCACTCACACACACCCTGGGAAACTTTCCAGGAGGTCACCCATCCTAATCACTACTCCAGGCCAACACACTTAACTGTGGAGTTCTAATCAGGTAGGCTCTCAAAAAGGAAGGTGCACATTGTTGACATGAGTAATATCATTTAGTCATTTAACCCTTTATCATTTGGGGGTGTTACAAAACTGGCTCGCTTCTCGGATTCTAAAACGGAATGCGACTCAGCGATGGAACCTTCTCCCCGCTCCTCTACATCAAGGACTAGGGCAGGAACCATGCACGTCAGCCTCATTCTCCCGGAATGCGAGGTCCACTGGATTCCCACCTCTCTCCGCAGGTACATTCAGGAGGAAGAAATCGTGGAAATTCTGTAGGTCCCGACCTTGCAATCACCACCGTTGTCACCAGAAGCACCCTCTACCTCTACCAGAGATCACAGAGAGCTATTTTGGGGACCAACGACTGTAGAGCAATGACATGATCTATCGCCAGCAACCGAAACTTCTGTGCCTGAACCTGTGGCTATCAGTCCATCGTATCGTGATATCATGGTCAGGTCACCTCACTCTTCAGAGGATGGCCCGGAATTCAGCGGCCAGTCAACTCGTTCGCTGTATTCTCCACCGCCAAGTTTACTGTCCCAGTGGTCCACCTTGGTACTGCTACTGGCCCCTCAGCCACCCCTGGTTGACGAGTGGGGCAATACAAGGCCAAACCCTAAGTCTGAACCCAGGATCTTCTGGAGCATCCTCGCAGTGGATCACTTCCCGGAGAATTTCTGGCCGACGGCGGTGCCGAACAATCACGCACCAGAGTCCCTTACCCCAGAAGAAGTTGGGTGCTTTTGCCGAACCCTATGGTCAACACACATCAGCCTTCATTTCAAGCAGGTGATGTACCCCAGAAGTTGAGAGTACTTTGAATAAATCGGCGAGAAATGTCGCCTGATCGATTTGGCCACACTCCCTGTGGCCCAGCACCCTGAGTCACCAGGTCGTCAGAGCACCCTTCAAAGGAAATGTGTTCAGAGTTTCAAATTACTCCGCAGAGTCATCAGGGAAGCTACCCCCCATGTGCAAGTATGTGGCTGGGCACACTATGCCACTCTCCTCTTCAGCCCTATCTGATAGCAGCCCGATTCGTTATGCGACATTGAGGACATTCCCTCGAGAGGTGTCGCGGTCCACATGGCTGACGTAGTTGAAATGGAAGACGAGCTTGAATTTCTCGATGGAGACTTACCCTCCGAGGGTGTACCGCCACTGCTGGACCCATCAGGGAGGGTTACCCATTAGTAGAGGAACCTTCAAGGCCTCTTTGTACCCACCAAGTTGCTAGGACTCAGTCAAAATGCCGGTAAGGGTAAGGAGCACGTCGGAACTATCAAGCACTCTGACATGTCCGCCTTTGTACAGAAGATGGACGAAGATCCTGAGAAGGTCACGTTACGCCAGCAACTTGCTGAGCAGAAGAGGCTGGTTGATGAACTCTTGGTCGAGCGCACTACAGAGTGGCGACCCGACTATGGTAATCCCAATCCGGGGCAGTAGGGGCAGGAACAATCCCCCCCCGGTGAGATGCCTATGGGAAACCCTAATCATGCTACTTTAATATACAGGGCAGAAGACGGAACTTACGGTAAGGGGGCGCGATACGTCTCGCCAAACCCTCCTGAACGACGGGGCAATCTGAAGAATCTAGTCTGGGTTCCCCCAGTCGCCCCATAGGCCGTTCTGCCAGTCGCTCCACGAGCCTCCAAAGCCATATACCGTGTCGAAGAACCTGGAAACGCACTTGTGATTAGGAATCCCCGTCAAGATAAGGACCCCCACTCGAATGATCTTATAGTGGCACTCATAGTCCGCCTTGAAGCGTTGGAAACACGGCAGGTGGCAGTCCCACCGGATGGCAAGTCGTATCCCACGTGGGGTGGATGATATGCCCGCACCCCCGGGTTTTGGGAACCCCACTTTCTCGCCCTTCAACGGGAGAGGGGACCCGCCGCAGCACTTGGCCCATTTTTCCTCCGGGTGTGGCCCCATGCTGGGGACTCCGGCCCAGAAAGAAGCCGCCAAGCTCTGATGTTTCGTGCAGATATTGGAAGGTCTCGTATTTGTCTGGTACAGCCAGCTCCCTATCGGATCGGTGACCGGTTGGGAGGATCTCCACCGGAAGTTCCTATACCAGTTCAGCCCCACCACATGGAAGACCAGCATTGTAGACCTCTTCAAGTGCCAGAAAAGGCCTGATGAGCGAGTCGCAGATTTCGTCGCCCGATGGAAGGGACTTACATAATACCTCGATATGCCACTGATTCAGGAGCAATTACTGATGATGTGTGTAGGGAACGTTAAAACGGAGATGGTACCTTCCCTGATTACCCAGAACTACCCTGTAGGGTTCCGAGATTTCTCAGATAAGGCTCAACGCCTTGAGGAGGCTTTGCAACAGGCTAGTCAGGCATGTTCGTTGCCCCCTATGATCCCATCCATGAGGACTGCTAGAGCCGAACCCGCCGCGGTGGCCCAAATAGAATCCCCCAGGCAGCTGGAATTACTGCCAGCGGCACCATCCCCACAACCCCGCAGAGGTCCTCCACCTCAAGCACAGGCTCCTTCCCAGCAACGACCGCCTCAAAATCGATAGGTTCCCCTGCGCAATGTGCCACCTCCACCTAGGCGAGACAATCATGTTCCACCTCCTTGGCAGACCCCTCCGGCCCCTCATCAGGGCCAGGCCCCTCGGGCCCCCTATCCGGAAAGAAGGCACCGGACTTATTCATTCAACGAAAATCAGGTCACTAGCTACTTCCGAAGTGCTCTAGAGCAAGGGATTGTGTGCCTACCCGAGTGCAGAAGGACGGTAGAGGCGAATCTCACCGATCACCCCAAATACATTCCTTATCATCGGATTCTAGGGAACACCCTCAAGCAATTCTATGTGTTTAAAGACTGCATTCAAGACCAGGTCAACAACAACATAGTCAGGTTGGGTCCAACACCAACACAAGTGGCGGGTGTCTTTGTAGGGTCAGAGATCGGTAGCGACAGCAAAGGCGAGTGGCAGTAGGTTCCTAGCCACGAGTCCCAGAGATACGACGACTGGATGGCTCAAAAAACCGTCATTCGTGCCCATGGTATCATACAGGCATGCCTGAAGCAGCCGGAACCTTCAGAAGAAGTAGCCAGTACCTCTCCATCGCTTTCACAGTTGACCTCTTCCCAAAAGGGCAAGCAGCGATGACTCAATAAAAAACAACGCGCTCCACCGGTGTCGTCGTCATCCCGCACTCTCGGTGACTTTATGCCCCCTAAAATGGGGATTCATACTAGAATTCGCCCGGTAGTGGATGACTCGTCGAGCGACAGCTAGGGGTACGCTTCTGTTAACAACACGGAGCTGGTAAAGCCTTATATGACTCCCGACGAAGGGGAATGCCAAGCGATCCACCCCAATGTCCCCAGACGACGTCAACGTCAGCAGAACCACAACCACGTCGGTCGTCGAGGCATGTTAGTAGGCACTTTCAGCCAAGTCGTGCACGCTACTAAGACCAGACAACAGGCTCAGCGCAGAGCTCAGCACGCGCAACCCCATCTGACGCCCTCAGCTCTACCTCCACCGTCGTTTGTGCTACTAGATCCGGAATAGATGCCTCATCCGTATCACAGTTAGTCTTGCCCGGATACAGGACAGTCTCCATTGTCCGATCCTAGTCTGGAAACTACTCTCCAGGATTCAACTAGTAGGCAACGTGATGTGCCCAGCACTAGCAAAGCGCTGGTTCAACCGGAAGGACCCGCTATGCCTCCAACTACCGAACAACCTCATGTAAGTAGAGTTTCGCACTTGGCACGAAAGTATGATGTCTTAAAACACCTGGACAGCATTTCGGCAAGGCTTTCTATCATTGAGTCCCTTCGCCTATCATCTAAAATGCGTGAGGCACTTGCCGAGGCCCTAAGGAGCCCCCTCTAGTTTAAAACAGAGGTGGTGGCCACAGAAGCCTTCCATGTCGAGGCAATTGAGAATGCCGAATGTCAGGTGGTTATCTCGTTCTCCGGTGAAGATGAGGACCCTCCTATACTGGGGCATATTCACCCGATATACATCATTGGCCACCTCAATGGTGTGGAAGTCTGCCGCTGCCTCGTTGACACGGGTTCCGGAATCAACCTAATCCCGACTCGGACACTGCAAAAGCTGGGTCTGTCTGAAGATGATTTTAACTCCCTCTGACCTTAGAATACAGTGATATGACAGGACCGAGCAAACCCCAGTCGGCAAGATCCGCCTGAAGACTCAGTTTGGTGGGTTAATTTCCAGCACCGAGTTCATGGTCATCTCTCAGGACACCGCCTACAATGCGTTGATGGGTAGGCCATGGCTCCATCTGCATGCAGTAGTCCCTTCATCGTATCACTAGTGCCTCAAATACTCCCTCAATGGTCGAGTAGGCGTGCTCCAAAGAGATGCGTCTCCTTTCTCCTCTTGTGAGGCCCGCTATCTGGATGCTGATTATTATAAGAGTAAGGATAAGAAAATCCTAGTAAGTGAGGATGAACCCGCCCCGGTCACAAGTGATCCATGGGCAAGCATGGATGACGCCTACATCCTCCCGATCCAGTGATTGGAGTCCACGACTCCCGACATGCGGCAATGTTTTGTTATTTCAAGTATGAAAGGAAGGCATGTTCCCATGTCCAAGCGACGACAGAAAATCACCTCGTACTCCTACACCAAACAGGCTCAGGTGATCCCGGAGCCTCCTACCCCTGTGCGGTACCGAAATGTCAAGCTTATGACAACGGCGCTATGCCATACGTGTCTCTTCCGCCGGGCTGGAATAAACTGACTCAGGCTGACACATCACCACTACTTTGATGTCATCAAAAGTAGCCCCTTAGGCCGAAGTCCAGATGGGATACGGTCGACTTCCTTCATTTCTATGGTCTCAATGGAGAGCAAGTCTCCTGATATGATCACCACTACTGCCCAAGCCAGCACCAGCTTCCCCTCAGGTTTTGATAGCCCAGAAGCATCTCCCATTGCAGGAAATCCCCCCACGGGTGGAGAGGAAGACATGGAGGATGCTCCCCCCGCCTTTGAGGAAGGCGTCTCTACCATAGTTGATGAACTAGTACAGGTGAACCTTGGTAGTGAGGTAGATCCGAGACCCACATTGATTAGTGCAGCCATGCCCCCCTAGGAGCGACAACGGTACATAGAATTTCTCAAACAACACTGTAACGTGTTTTCCTGGAGTTACAACAAGATGACAGGACTAGATACCCAGGTAGTCATTCACTGTCTGGGCCTCCCGGAAAACCCTCGTGGGTTTAAGAAGCCTCCCAGGAAGATGCACCCTTCTCATGGTGCTATGGTTGAGGCTGAAGTTGACAAGCTTATCAAAGCCAACTTCGTTAAGGAAGTCCAGTACCCCAAGTGGCTTGCCAACATTGTGCCAGTCAGCAAGAAGAATGGGAATATCAGAGTCTTCATCGACTTTTGTGACCTTAATCGCCACTGCCCAAAGGATGACTTCTCACTCCCGGTGACTGAGTTATTGATTGATGCCACGGCCGGGTTCCAAGCTCTCTCTTTCATGGATGGGTATTCCGGGTACAACCAGATCCAGATGGCCCACAAGGAAGAGGAGTCCACTGCCTTCATGGCTCCCCAAGGTACCTTTTGCTACCAGGTTATGCCCTTCGGCTTGAAAATGCAGGTTCCACTTATCAGAGGGCCATGCATCGCATATTCAAGATGATTCTCGGGACGCTGGTGGAATGCTACGTAGATGACCTAGTCGTCAAATCATGCCAGCGTCAGGACCATCTCAAAGACCTTGAGAAAGTGTTCGGTTTCCTCCGTTCCCATCACTTGAAGATGAACCCGTTGAAGTGTGCCTTCAGGGTCACCTATGGGAAGTTTCTTGGCTTTGTTGTTAGATACCGAGGCATTGAGATCGACCTAGAGAAGATCAAGGCCATCAGCCAAATGCCTCCCCCAAGCAATATTCTGGAACTTAGAGGTCTCCAAGGCCACTTAGTCTATATACGCCGATTCATCGCGAATCTGGCCAACAAGTGTAAGCCCTTTTCCCGGCTCAAGAAGAAGGGTGCCGCCTACGAATGGGATGAGGAGTGTCAGACCGCCTTCGAGGAAATTAAGCAGTATCTTCTCCAACCTCCGGTTTTGATGCCACCCATCTCTGGAAAGCTGCTGGTCCTTTACGTGACTGCCCTGGAATGATCCCTCGGTGCACTACTCACCCAGAAGAATAACGGGGGTACTGAGAACGGCCTCTACTATCTCATCCGAATGATTCTCGATATAGAGTTCAGATACTCCCCTATCAAAAAGAGCTGCCTTGCGCTCCTCTTTTCCATACAGAAGTTGCGGCATTACCTACAACACCATGAGGTACAATTGGTCTCCCGGGTAGACCCACTAAAATACATCCTGAACCGCCCTGTCACGACCCGTCCTCGGGGCCCGTGCCGTGACTACCCCAAGCCCGCCTTCCATAGGCTAGGGGCTGGCGACTAGCACCAAGGCGTAAATCCCGGTAAAGGGAAGGCATTTCCTTTGTAAAGTAACCAAGCACCACAGAGTAAGCGAGCGGAAAAAGTAAACACTAAGTAAAAACTGGTACAACAGTAAGTGCAGAAAGTAAGTGGGCCAGAATACAAACCCAAACTGAAAGTAAAGTACAACTCGAAAGGGGAAAACAACAACTGAAAAGTAAAGCCGCAACGTCGAGCCGTCCACTGGAAGTCCCACCTGAAGGGTGGCTACAGAAAGCCTCCACTGCTCCCCGGGTCTAGCCGACCGCTCCGAGTACGTCCCGCCCAATGGTCCACCTCTAGGTGTCGTCCTGCTCCGCAAGCCTCCACCACGATCAGCGCTGTCTGTCGTCTGCAACCAACACAACGTAGTGCGGGCATAGCCCGTGCAGGGGTGAGTATAAGCTACTCAGTAGGGACCCCGAGACCCCCAAAGGTCTCCCAAAATCTACAAAGGATAAACCACAAAGGAAAGATACAACCACGAAGTAACATCCGACACGACTTAGGTATATGCCCATACATATGCCTAAGTCATCAATTCTCGCCCGGCTCCAACATCCGAGATCAAGTACAACCCAGTCCACACAGGAAAGAAAAACATAAATCCACACAGGATAGCACAACACAATCCACAAAGGAGAGTAGAACAGGATTCAGCTCACATAGGTATACTTCTTCGAATGACGATAGAGATGATCACAGATCCATCTAAGTCGTCAGACCCACAAAGGATCGATAGGTACTAACCCCCGTAATGACCCACAAAGGATCTGACCCCCAAAGGATCGATAGGTAACTAACCCCCGCAAAGACCCACACAGGATCGGGCCCACACAGGACCTATAGGCGCTGGCCCACACAGGACCGCTGAGCGCTGACCCACACAGGATCGGACCCACAAAGGATCAGTAGCAGTGACCCACAAAGGATCACTGAGTTCTGTAGTCGTCGACGTCGAATCCACTGAGGATCTCTGTACAGTCTTCGTCGTCACAGTAGCAGTCGCAGCCAGCTCTAGGGTTCCCGCACACAGCAAGCTCGTTCGGGAGGGTCCGCTCCACGAGCCGAGAGGCTGATACATCAACTGACACATAGTCCAGAGTTGATGTATCCAAAAGTTCTGTATCGTCCATAGGAACTCAACGTCACAGACGGCGCGTCAATCGGACGGCCGGTCTGAGAGTTATTGGCTTTTTCGTCCCAGGGGCCCTGTTGGTTTTTAAGGAAAAACCAACCCGACCGTACTCCACCTGCGTCCAAACCTCGGGCGGAGTAAGCCAAAAGGTCCGTCTCACTTAGAGAAATTCAACAAGGTCGACGGCACGTCAATCGGACGTCTGTAGCTCAAGATATGAGCGTTTCCGCTCTGAGGGCCCGGTTGGTTTCGTGTACGAACCAACCCGGACGAACTCAAAGTATTCCAAAACCTTGAGTACGATATACCAAAATGACCGTCTCGATCCAGGGATCGCATCTCCGCTGACTGCGTGTCGTTCGGAGGCCCGTAGCTCAAGTTATGAGCAGAAGACCGAAAAGGGTCCGGAAACGGGGGGTCTGGGCCCGGACCGACCCAGGTCCGGGTCCGACCCGGATGGACACGACCCGGCCCAGCCTGGGCGTGACCCGTCCCGACGGGTCGGCCCGGCTCGGCTCGGCTGGGCGGCCGAGCGGAGGAAGCCGCGGGGCGCTGCCCCCACGGACTGAGGTGTCGCGGCCCCGCATGGGGCCGCGCAGGGTCAGCGGATGCGGCTTTGCCGCGTCCCGTGTGTCACCGGACACGCGCGGTCGCGGGTCTGGTCGGCTGCCGCCTCCAGATGTCGGCGCCGCCACACCAGCGACCCGCACCGCCGGTGGGTTCCGCGGGCCACCGGAGTTGCTCCGGGGGTCCGATTCCACTTCCATCTGCGCCGAAGCTTCTCCCAGGTCCCATTCTTCACTACCAGGCGCTCAAATCGCCATTGCGGCCCCGTTTGTCATCGTCCGCCATTTCGTGCATCAACGAAGAACTACGGAGGGTTGTTGGGCCATGTTTGTTTGGCCCACACCCTCCGCGTTAGGTGATAACAATCGGGAAAAATATCAACACATGAAAACATAACAAGATACAATTTTAATAAATCAAAATTGTACTTTGATCCCAAGCTCTTTGTTTTAGAAGGAAACAACTAAATGAATAAAATATTATTTTCAAAAAAAATCCCTACCTCTTCGTAGTCGTCGAGCATGCGTTCTTCGAGGAATTGATCGTCGCGGAAGAAGAGGATCGTCGCGTCGCGGAAGGGCGTCGCATCGTCATGGTATACGGCATTGCGTCGACGAACTCTGAGGATCAAGAACATACGGATTTAATTTACACAAATTAAATCCATGTCAAGTATAAAATCCACAAAGGAATTTAAAAGATTCGCAAACTCCTACCTCAAACGGATGTTCGAAGATTTGTCGCGGAAGAAGGAACGTCGCAGAAGAACGTCGCGGGAGAAGAATCGTCGGTGTCGCGGTACATGGTGTCACGTCGTCGATCCCCAAGGGCTCAGCGTTATTCGTCGCCCTTTCGTCGAAGGCCGGTGTTCTTCGCATTCTTCTCGTTTTTCACGTTCTTCGCATTCTTTGCGA
Organism: Viscum album; assembly: GCA_963277665.1. NCBI lineage: Eukaryota > Viridiplantae > Streptophyta > Magnoliopsida > Santalales > Viscaceae > Viscum > Viscum album. The sequence goes on from CAUJRU010003207.1 coordinate 22,017, forward strand.
AGGAGGATGAAGGACTTAAGGTTCTATCAAATCCTCTCAACGAACAACACACAAGAAGAAAAGTGTTGGTCTTATTTTATTAACATGCCAACCAACGAAAAAAGATTAAGTTAAGTAACGAACCATTAATTCATAGAATTAATTCAACGAATAAAACCGCCCAACTAAAAGGAACATTTAATAGATTAAGAAACGCCCCAGTTGACTTTCAATTAATAGGGGTTTTCGCGGGTGAGTTACTTAGCGGAAAAGAAACGGTGGGGATCGTGCGGGTCCCACCTCACAAATATCCTACCAAGAGGGTAGGATATTTTGAATTCCACCCTATCCGCTTCAACTCAGCTTAAGCAGCTTAAAGTGGCTTTTAAGTGGCTTTATGTGAAATAAAATAATGTTTTTCGCTCCACATTATTTTATTTCTTAACTTAAAGCCCAAAAATTAAAAACCACGCCCGAGAAAACACAACTCTGGAAGAGGCGTTTCTAAGCAAATACCGGCGTTGCGATTCCATCGGTGCCCTCGGAATTCGATTCCGAGCACTAGTTCAAAAGTTAGAAAAACCCGCTCGTTCGTTCACTGAACGTACCCGAGCTAATCTTTGGAAAACGATTCCAGGCACACCGTGCCTCGGAATCACGTGCCGTCAGAAACAGCGTTCTTTAAAATTCCAAAGAAAATTAAGAAAACATTTCCTTGAAATTTACGGGTCTTTACATTACTCCCACCTCAGGTATTTACGTCCCCGTAAAGATACATCATAAGCTAGGGAAACAAATGTGGGTATTGAGCACGCATCTGAGCCTCCTTCTCCCAAGTGCTCTCCTGGAGGTTCCCGTGCTGCCACCTGATGCGCACTAGAGGAATCGACCGTCCACGTAGGACCCGCTCCAGTCGATCCTCGATCTCCACCGGGACCTCCGCAAAAGTCGCCCCATAATCAACGTCTAGCTCCCCATGGTCAATGATATGTGTTAGGTCATGCACGTATCTCCTCAGCTGAGATACGTGGAAGACGTCGTGCACCCGGTGCAACTGAGGTGGTAGAGCCAGGCGATAAGCCACCTCGCCAATCCTGCTGAGGACCTGGAATGGTCCGATGAAGCATGGAGACAACTTTCTTCCTCGACCAAATCTCCATAATCCACGTCGAGGTGAGACACACAAGAAGACGTGGTCGCCATCCTCGAACTCTAGTGGCCTCCACCTCCTGTCATCATAAGACTTCTGTCGGCTCTGAGTTGTCCTCATCCGCTCCTGGATGACCTGGACCATCTCTATCGTGGCCCGGACCATCTCTGGTCCCACAAGTGCTGACTCCCCGGGGTCTATCCAGCACAAAGGAGATTTGCAAGGTCTTTCGTACAACGCCTCGTATGATGCCATCCCGATGTGGAGTGGTAGTTGTTGTTGTACGCGAACTCCACCAAGGGTAGGTGGTCCTCCCAGCGGCGACCAAAGTTGAGGACACATGCGCGGAGCATGTCCTCGAGAGTCTGAATGGTCCTCTCCGTCTGACCATCCGTCTGAGGGTGAAAGGCGGTGCTCAGTCGAAGTTGCGTTCCGAACTCCTCCTGCAACCCCTTCCAAATCCGGGAAGTAAAGTGAGCATCTCGATTGGAGACGATAGATGATGGCACATCGTGAAGCCGTACAATCTCCTGAACGTAGAGACGCCCCAAGCTCTCCACTGAGCCCTACTCTCTGATGGGTAAGAAGTGAGCTGACTTTGTGAGTCGGTCGACAATCACCCAGATGGAGTCATTACCTCTGGAAGTGCGTGGAAGTTCAGTCACGAAGTCCATAGATATCCCGTCCCACTTCCACTCCAGGACCTCCAAGGGCTGTACCAAGCCTGCTGGTACCTGATGCTCTGCCTTCACCTGCTGGCAGGTGAGGCATCGAGAAACGAACTCTGCCACAACCTTCTTCATGCCCGGCCACCAGTGTTGTCGTCTGAGGTCCTGGTACATCTTCGCCACTCCAGGATATACCGCCAAAGGAGAAGTGTGAAACTCTCACTACTGGAAAAACAGGCTATACCCACGGTTCAAAACCATGGGTTATAGCCCCCAAAACCGTGGGTATAGGCTATACCCACGGTTCTGGGAACCGTGCGGCAGAATGGCGTCGAGATAGGGGTCTTGACCTATACCCACGGTTTGGTTGAACCGTGGGTATAGGTGTGTGTACACATGGCACACATCATACCCCACGGTTCTTAAACTGTGGGAATACATTTAAATTCAAAAATTCCTGCATGGATTGGGGATCGAACCCGGGTCTGCGCTGGGGGATGCAGCACACTGCCCAACTGAGCCAAGTTTCGTTTTACTATATATTCTAACACTTTATTTAATATATTAAGACAGACACGATAAATTAATAAATATTTGGACCAATTAAAAGTCCCGTGTGGGGGGATTCGAAGATCGGATCTGTTACCGAGAGACCAAGGGCGCTAACCAACAGGACTAATTGAATTTTGTTATTTCGTTATTGCATCTGTTATTATATATTGATAATTATAATATATTATTAAAAATGATTTTCCGGTGATTTGATCAGGCGACCGCAGCAATATGAAGGAATTAATATACCAACCAATGTAGCAGAAGTTTCTGATAATATATTTATATCTTTATAAATATATTCAAACACAACATGAAATTTTTTTATCCCGCCAATTTTTTTCCCATTTCCCGCCTAATTTTTCTTTTCCCACTTTATCCTGGGAAATCTATACCCACGGTTTTACAAACCGTGGGTATAGGTCTTAAAAAAAATATCCAATGCCCACGGTTTTTCAAAACCATGGGTATAGATCTTCAAAAAATAACCTATACCCACGGTTTTGGAAAAACCCGTGGGTATAGGTCTTCATAAAAAATACACCTATACCCACAGTTTTGTAAAACTGTGGGTATAGGTCTTAAAGAAAAACTATACCCACGGTTTTGGGAAGAACCGTGGGTATAGGGTACCCTATACCCACGGTTTTCTCCAGAACCGTGGGTATAGACCCATTTTCCAGTAGTGTATCTCAGCATCTCCTCTTGTAAAGCGACTGGTACGAAGGTACGTCCTCTGAAAAAGATGTCGTGCTCTGCTCCAATGGAGAAACCATCAAGTGCATGTCCTGAGGATATCTGTGCATGCCACGTCTCACAGTCAACGTCCCCACGTTGTGCCTCTCTGACCCGCTACAGTAGTGGAGAAGTGACTGTGAGAGACTGAAAGAAGGCTGCTCTATCTCTATCCACGAAGGATATCTGCAAAGCGTCTAGCTGCTCTGTCGCCTCCTCAAGTATCTGAATGGCCGTCCTCCTGCTGAGAGAATCAGCTACCACATTCCCCTTCCCAGGAGTATATACTATCTCAAAGTCATAGTCCTGGAGGAACTCGAGCCATCGCCACTGTCTCAGGTTCAGGTCCTTCTGCGAGAAGATGTACCTGAGACTCTGATGGTCAGAAAAGACTATAAAGCGCTCGCCCATCAGGTAGTGTCGCCATGTCTTCATGGCGAAGACCACTGCTGCTAACTCTAGGTCATGGGTAGCATTGTTCTGCTCATGCGGCCTCAACTGACGTGATCCATAGGCGATCACTGCCCGCTCCTGCATCAGGACACATCTGAGTCTGGTCCCTAATGCATCGCAAAAGACTACGTAGCCTACTCCCTCCTCAGGCAACCTCAAGATAGGTGCACTGGTCAATATATGTCTCAGCTCCTGGAAGCTCTGCTGACATCTGTCTGACCACACAAAGGGTTTCCCCTTCTTCTTCAAAGATGAGAGTGGTGCTGCAACTCTGGAGAAGTCTGGCACAAATCTCCGATAGTATCCAGCTAGTCCCAAGAAACTCCTCACCTCTGTCACGGTCATGGGTGGCGCCCAAGATAGCACTGCCTCGATCTTCGCAGGATCCACCGCAACTCCCACCTCAGAAATGACGTGTCCCAAGAAGTGGATCTCACGTATCCAGAACTGACACTTCGAGAGCTTGCCATAAAGCTGGTGCTCTCTGAGTGTGTCTAGTACAACCTGTAAGTCGTAGGCGTGCTACTCCTTAGTGGTCGAGTAAATCAAAATGTCGTCGATGAAGACTATGACAAATCGATCGAGCTATGGCTGAAAGATCCTGTTCATGAGGCCCATGAACACTGCTGGAGCATTGGTTACACCAAAAGGCATAACCAAGAACTCATAGTGTCCATACCGATATCTGAAGGCTGTCTTCTGCACGTCCTCGTCTCGAACTCTGAGCTGATGATAGCATGACCTGAGGTCTATCTTCGAGAACCACCGTGCTCCCTTGAGCTGATTGAAGAGTTCATCAATCCTCGGTAGCGGATACTTATTCCTCACTGTCACCTGGTTCAGGCGACGATAGTCGACACACAGTCATAAGCTCCTGTCCGCCTTCTTGGTGAACAAAAATCGGGGAAGCCCAGGGTGAAACACTGGGTCGGATGAATCCCTTGCCCTGCAAGTCCTCCAACTGTACATGTAGCTCTCGAAGTTCATCGGGGGCCATCAGATATGCTGGGGTCAATATCGGGGCTGTCTGAGGGTATAGGTCAATATGAAATTCTACCTCTCTGCGAGGAGGTAGCCCTGGAACGTCGTTGGGAAAGACGTCCGCGTACTGATCCACCACTGCAGGAAAACTAGGACTCCGCACATCAATTTCTCCTAGGATGAGGCTAGAAAACTGATGAGTGATGGGCTGTCCTCTCCTCTGCGGAATTCCATCCTGTGCTGCGAAGGTTCCCTTCTCGCCGGTGAAGGTGAACCTGCTCCCATCGGTGCGTACACATCGCACCTTGTGCCTAATACAGTCAATCTGTGCATGGACTATAGATAACCAATCCATGCCCAAGATGATGTCGTAAGGCCTCGACGCCTCTACAAGAAGATCCCAGCAGAAGCTCTCGCCTCCTAGAGTGAGCTCACACTGTCGGCACCAGCGCGTAATCGTCGAGTCTGCTCCCGTAGGAGTCTCTAGCCGTAAGAATCGAGCCAACGACTCTATCGGAATCTCCGAGCTCTGAACAAGGGCAGCAGCTATGAAAGAGTGACTCGCTCATCTGTCTATAAGAACTGTAGCAAGGGTGGAATAGACACAGATCGTACCTCGAATCATCTCGGGCGTGTCGTGGTCGTAGGCCTCCACTGCCTGGAGTTGTGCCTGTCTCTAACCTTCAGCTCCCTGTGGTCGGGGTGGACCTCCTGGTGGTGGTGGTGGTAGAGCCTCAAAGCGTCGCCCACCACCTGCTGCTCGGCCAGCTCCTCTGCCTCGTCCACCTCCTCCCTGCGGACTGCCACGGTAGACCCTATGCCTCTGCCTGGGTGGCCCCTCAGCTGTCTGCTGCTCCTCGGCACGGTGGGTCGGGTAGTCACGAGCCATGTGGCCCTGCCCACCGCATGTGTAGCACTGCCTGACTCTCGAAAGACTGGCTCCACACTGTGTGCCCCGCACTGCTGAGCCAGTGTCTTAAGGTCGTCTTCGTGAGGTTATGGTCTGTCTGGACCCCTGAGTCATCTGTCGACTTCCTGCTGTGGAAGACTCTGCTACGTGCCGCCCCGTGGTAGGTCTCGCCACTGGAGAAGTCTCAGCAAGAAAGCTCTCGATCAAAAGGGCTCGCTCCAGTACTCCTGCCTGAGTCGGAATGCTGAGGGAGATCAGTGATGCCCTGATCTCATGTCTCAATCCCTGCTCAAAGGTCCTGGCCCATAAGAACGGGTCCCGTACCATGTCGGTCGAGTAGCACGAGAGATCGGTAAATCTCGCCGAGTACTAGGCGAGCGTCAAGATGCCCTGCCGCAGCTGAAAAATCTCTTGGATGCGCACCGCACGGAGGGTGGCTGGGACGAACTCCGAGTAGAAGAGGCTCTCAAAGTCCGTCCAAAGAAGAGATACCTCATCATGCACCTGAAGCATCAAGCTCCACCATCGTCCCGCTACTGCGTGCAGTAGGCTCGCTGCGAGGATCACCATGAGGTCTGCTGGTGTCCTCACTAGCCTAAAAACTCGTACCACTGCCTCCAGCCAGTCCTCGGCTGCCTGGGGGTCCATCTCCCCATGGAACCTGGGCGGTCGCTGGCGTTGGAACTCATGAAGTGCACTAAGGCGACGTGCATCGTCAGCGGCTGGGACTGGAAGCATCTGTGGCTCGGCGGGTGGAGGTACCGCCGGTGCCTCTGCTGTCAAAGGGCCCTGTACCGAGGCCTCGTCGTTCGGCGAGCTGTCGTCACGTACAACTCTCGGAATCCTAGCTGGTTGCCATCGTGGGGCCATCCTGAAAAGAAACAGGTGCACCACAGTCAGAACATTATACCTGGTGAGCTGATACAAAGTAATCACAATGAAAACTTGAAACACACATGCAATCAATATTTTTGTGCATTAAGTTGGAAATCAAAAGTCAGGGTCCTGGTGTACAGATACGTCGGCCGCCGCACCAACACTGGGCTCCCTGGACTGATAACCACACTCAATACGCTTAACATTATTGCTTCACGTAGAAGAAAGATCAGAGTCTGCGGTAGAACCAAACTCCTCTGATACCAATTTGTCACGACCCATCCTCGGGGCCCATGCCGTGACTACCCCAAGCCCACCTTCCATAGGCCAGGGGCTGGCGACTAGCACCAAGGCGTAAATCCCGGTAAAGGGAAGGCATTGTCTTTGTAAAGTAACCAAGCACCACAGAGTAAGCAAGCAGAAAAATTAAACACTAAGTAAAAACTGGTACAACAGTAAGTGCGGAAAGTAAGTGGGCCAGAATACAAACCCAAACTGAAAGTAAAGTACAACTTGAAAGGGGAAAATAGCAACTGAAAAGTAAAGCCGCAACGCCGATCCGTCTACTGGAAGTCCCACCTGAACAGTGGGTACAGAAAGCCTCCACTGCTCCTCAGGTCTAGCTGACCGCTCCAAGTACGTCCCGCCCAGTGGTCCACCTCCAGGTGCCATCCTGCTCCGCAAGCCTCCACCACGATCAGCGCTGTCTGTCATCTGCAACCAACACAACGTAGTGCGGGCATAGCCTGTGCAGGGGTGAGTATAAGCTACTCAGTAGGGACCCCGAGACACCCAAAGGACTCCCAAAATCCACAAAGGATAAACCACAAAGGAAAGATACAATCACGAAGTAACATCCGACACGGCTTAGGTATATGCCCATACATATGCCTAAGTCATCAATTCTCGCTCGGCTCCAACATCCGAGCTCAAGTACAACCCAGTCCACACAGGAAAGAAAAACGTAAATCCACACAGGATAGCACAACACAATCCACAAAGGAGAGTAGAACAGGATTCAGCTCACACAGGTATACTTCTTCGAATGACGATAGAGATGATCATTGATCCATCTAAGTCGTCGGACCCACAAAGGATCGATAGGTACTAACCCCCGCAATGCCCCACAAAGGATCTGACCCACAAAGGATCAATAGGTAACTAACCCCCGCAAAGACCCACACAGGATCGGGCCCACACAGGACCGGTAGGCGCTGGCCCACACAGGACCGCTGAGCGCAGACCCACATAGGATCGGTAGCACTGACCCACAACGGATCGCTGAGTGTTGTAGTCGTCGCCATCGAATCCACTAGGGATCTCTGTACAGTCGTCGTCGTCACAGTAGCAGTCGTAGCCAGCTCTAGGGTTCCCGCACACAGCAAGCTTGTTCGGGAGGGTCCGTTCCACGAGCCGAGAGGCTGATACATCAACTGACACATATTCCAGATTTGATGTATCCAAAATTTCCGTATCGTCAACAGGAACTCAACGTCGAAGACGGCGCATCAATCGGACACACGGTCTGAGAGTTATTGGCTTTTTCGTCCCAGGGTCCCGGTTGGTTTTTAAGGCAAAACCAACCCTACCGTACTCCACCTATGTCCAAAACTTGGGCGGAGTAATCCAAAAGGTCCATCTCACTTAGAGGTATTCAACAAGGTCGATGGCACATCAATCGGACGTCCGGAGCTCAAGATATGAGTGTTTCCGCTCCGAGGGCCCGGTTGGTTTCGTGTATGAACCGACCTGGCTGAACACAAAGTATTCCAAAACCTTGAGTGTGACATACCGAAACGACCGTCTCGATCAAAGGATCGCATCGCCGCTGACGGCGCGTCGTTCGGAGGCCCGTATCTCAAGTTATGAGCAAAAGACCGAAAAGGGTCCGGAAATGGGGGGTCTGGGCCCGGACCGACCCGGCCCAACCCCCCCTGGGTCGGCCCAAACCAGGTCGACCCGACCCGGGTCTGGGTCTGACCCGGTTGGGCGCGACCCGGCCCGGCCCGGCGGGTCGGCCCGGCTCGGCCGAGCTGCCAAGCGGAGGAAGCCGCGGGGCGCTGCCCCCGCGGACTGAGGTGTCGCGGCCCCGCGTGGGGCCGCGCTGGGTCAGCGGACGTGGCTTTTCCACGTCCCGTGTGTCACCGGACACGCGCGGTCGCGGGTTTGGTCAGCTACCGCCGCCTCCGGATGCCGGCGCCGCCGGTGGGTTCCGCGGGCCACCGGAGTTGCTCCGGTGGTCCGATTCCACTTTCGTCTGCGCCGAAGCTCCTCCTGGGTCCCATTCTTCACTGCTAGGACCTCAAATCGCCATTGCGGCCCTGTTTCTCATCGTATGCCGTTTCGTGCATCAACGAAGAACTACGGAGGGTTGTCGGGCCGTGTTTGTTTGGACCGCACCCTCCGCGTTAGGTGATAACAATCGGGAAAAAGATCAACACATGAAAACATAACAAGATACAATTTTAATAAATTAAAATTGTACTTTGATCTCGGGCTCTTTGTTTTAGAAGGAAACAACTACGGGAATAAAATATTATTTTCAAACAAAATCCCTACCTCACTGGAGTCGTCGAGCGTGCGTTCTTCGCGGAATTGATCATCGCGGAAGAAGAGAATCGTCGCATTGCGGAAGGGCATCGCGTCGTCGCGGTATACGGCGTTGTGTCGACGAACACTGAGGATCAAGAACATAGGGATTTAATTTAAACGAATTAAATCCATGTCAAGTATAAAATCCACAAAGGAATTTAAAAGATTCGCAAACTCCTACCTCAAACGGATGTTCGAAGATTTGTCGCGGAAGAAGGAACGTCGCAGAAGAACGTCGCAGGAGAAGAATCGTCGGCATCACGGTACTTGGCATCGCGTCATCGCTCCCTGAGGGCTTGGTGTTCTTCGTCGCCCTTTCGTCGAAGGCCGGCGTTCTTCGTATTATTCGCGTTCTTCGCGTTCTTCGCAAAGGAGGATGAAGGACTTAAGGTTCTGTCAAATCCTCTCAACGAACAACACACAAGAAGAAAAGTGTTGGTCTTATTTTATTAACATGCCAACCAACGAAAAAAGATTAAGTTAAGTGACGACCCATTAATTCATAGAATTAATTAAATGAATAAAACCGCCCAATTAAAAGGAGCATTTAATACATTAAGAAATGCCCCAGTTGACTTTCAATTAATAGGGGTTTTCGCGGGTGCGTTACTTAGCGGAAAAGAAACGGTGGGGCTCGTGCGGGCCCCACCTCAAAAATATACTACCAAGAGGGTAGGATATTTTGAATTCCACCCTATCCGCTTCAACTCAGCTTAAACAGCTTAAAGTGGCTTTTAAGTGGCTTTAAGTGAAATAAAATAAAGTTTGTCCCTCCACATTATTTTATTTCTTAACTTAAAGCCCAAAAATTAAAAACCACACCCGAGCAAACGCAACTCCGGAAGAGGCGTTTCTAAGCAAATATCGGCACTGTGATTACATCGGTGCACTCAGAATTCGATTCCGATCACCGGTTCAAAAGTTAGAAAAACCTGCTCGTTCGTTCCCTGAATGTACCCTAGCCAAACTTTGGAAAATGATTCTGGGCACACCGGGCCTCGGAATCACGTGCCGTCAGAAACTGCTTTCTTGTAAAATTCCAAAGAAAATTAAGAAAAAAATTTCCTTGAAATTTACGGGTCTTTACATGCCCCATGTTGACTGGCCGACTAGCACGGTGGGCAGTGATTCTCTAGCAGTTTGATATCAGGTTTGTACCTCAGAAGGCCATTAAAGGACAGGCGTTGGCAGACTTCTTAGCTACCCATCAAACCTCCGCAGATCAATCCCTAGAACTAGATTTTCCTAATGAGATGATCCTCTCAGTCGATCGTGTCGTCCCATGTTGGCAAATGCACTTTGACGGTGCCTCCCAGAGCCCCACCGGTAGGAGGATCAACGATCCTAGACTCAACAGAGTGGGCCTGGGTATTGTCTTCATTACCCCAGCGCAAGACGTCCTACCATACTCATTCCTATTGTCATAAGGTTGTACCAACAATGAGGCAGAGTACCAGGCTCTAATCACCGACCTCGAGTTGGCCCTTGAGATCGATGTGCCCCATCTACATGTGAAAGGATATTTTGAGCTGGTAATCAAACAGGTCAATGGCGACTATGTCATCAGGAAGCCGGAGCTTGTACCATTTCTGGAGTGCACCCTCGGCCTAATGGCCCAGTTCTCTTCTCGACCAGAGATTACCCATGTCCCACGGTCACAGAACGTTAAAGCAGACGCCTTGGCTGGCTTATCTGCGTCGCTCATAGAACCCAATCAAGATGATTTGATCATACATGTGGCACACCGGAGAGTCATTTCCCCCATCACCCAAGAGGACAATGATGGCCTGTGGGTAAGTCATCTCACCGCCGGGCCCTCTACGTCAGGGGTCCTAGGTTCATCGGACACAGTGGTTGAAGCCACTCCTGACTAGAGGGAACCTTTTATCGAGTATCTCCAAAATGGTCACCTCCCAGACGACCAGGCTGAGCGCGATTGAATCTGACGCCGTGCGCTGCAATTTACCCTCCAGAGCGTCCCCAGTCTTGAACAGATCCTTTATAAGTGGAGCTTCGATGGCATCCTCCTCTGTTGCATTCAAGGAGTAGAGATTCCTCATGTTATGCAAGAGGTTCATGCTGGTTCCTGTGGAGCCCATCAAGCTGGGCCAAAGCTGTCCCATCAAATCCAGAGGTTGGGGTACTTCTGGACCTATATGATCCACGATTGTATCTGGTATGCCAAGAGATGCCACGCGTGCCAAGTTCATGCCAACTTCCTGCATCGGCCACCCGATCCCCTCCACCCCACCAAGTACTCTTATCCATTTGCGGTATGGGGTCCTGATGTAGTGGGACCATATCCACCGGCAAAGGCTCGCCAGTGTAGGTTCATCCTGACTGCTACAGATTTCTTTTCCAAGTGGGCAGAGGCAGTTCCACTCAAAGAGGTCAAGGCCCGTTCCATCGTCGACTTTGTGAGCTCCAATATTATCCAATGGTTTGGGGTACCTCATTCCATCCTCGCCGATAACGGCACCAACTTCCGAGTGGCTGAGCTGAAGAAATTGTACACTAAGTACGACATTCGTTCGAACCATACCTCCCGCTATCACGCGCAGGAAAACAGACAAATCGAGGCATTCAACAAAACCCTCTCTGACATTCTGCAGAAGATGGTTGGTCAGAACAAGAAAAGTTGGTCGGAAAAGCTCCCCAATGCCCTCTGAGCTTATCGGACGACGACTCGCAACTCTACCAAGGTGACCCCATATTCCCTAGTGTATGGGGCTGAGGCTGTCCTACCCATTGAGATCCAGCTTCCATCGTTATGCACTACAGTCTATGACCACCAGGTGCCAGATGAGGTGACCGAAATCCGTCTAGCTGAATTAGAAGCACTGGACGAGAACCGGCTTCATGCCCTGCACAATCTGGAAAGGCATCAGAATAAGATAGTGAGGGCCTTCAATAAGAAGGTTCGCCTCCGTTATTTTCTACAGGGCGACTTAGTGCTGGCCCTTCGAGCACCAATGATCCCCGGTAGGAAACCTCCCAAGCAAGAACCCAAATGGGAAGGGCCTTATATCATCCATAAGGTTTACCCCAACAGGGCGTACTCCTTGGTGACCACGGATGGTGAGCACGTAACTCCTCCCACCAATGCCAGGTTCCTCAAGCAGTACTTCGCCTGATCCAAGATGGTCCAACATGACCTTAAACTGTATGGTCCAACACGACCTTAAACTATATGGTCTAACATGACCTTAAACTGTATGGTCCAACAAGACCTTAAACTGTATGGTCCTGCACGACCTTAAATTGCACCACCGTCCTGCAGGACGATAAACTGCAAAATGGTCTGAGCTCTATGACCTTAAACTAAGATCTCCCCCTGTCCTTATTTCAAGACGTTAAAACGCAATCCAGTCAGGCCTCCCTGACCAATGCGCAGCCTTGGGCCCCTTGGCCTTCGTCGACTCGAACTCTCTTATGGGATCGTACGGTGTGGTGTGGGATTACATCCTCATTCACGTCAGGTTACCTGTCGTACCGTACATATACCCAGTTGAAACACATTTCTCGTCCAGAAAAATGTTAAACTACGCTTCAAGAACTACGTGTGGCGTGATTCCCATCTTAATGGTATACGTAGGAACGCTCGGACGCCTCATCTTGAGCCCAGCCCCAAGATCTTCTCTTTCACTATCCCCCCTGGGAATAGTTTCCTTGGAGGGTTCCTGCGTAGCGAGGAGTAGGCTTTCTTAGCCCCGCTCATACAGCCCCACTCATACAAGGATTGTAAGGGTTGCACCATGTGCCCACTCTCGTTTTTCTATCCTCCCACGTCCTCACTGCATGACGTTAAACTGCATGGCCTTCAAGAACTATGTATCGCTTGATTCCCATCCTAATGGGATACATAGGAACGCATGGAAATTTCGTCCGTTGGCCCAGCCCAAATGCCACAATCTTCCCCTCGGGTCAAAACATATGGCAGGGTGCACACTTTTTCCCCAACTCACATCGAGCAAGCCTCGACCCGGCTGCACGTCCCCCCTGGAGATGTTCGCCTCTTTCGTGGATGGATACAACTATGCTTCACCCACTCCTTGACTGGGATTCCATAATTTTTCATACCCGGAGGGACCCCCAAGAACGGCCTGGATACTACGGCCAAGGGCTCTCCTATAGATATGGGCCAACGCCCCTGAGGGTTTCCAAGAAACAAGCCGATACAAGTCCCACATTGCGAATTTTTTCAACGGTCGACGCTCATTTGTTTCTCCCATATCAGGTCACCATAGGAACGTTGTGTTTCAAACATGGTCAACAGTGTCCTAGATCCTCGGGTCCACCCCGAGATAGCCCAAACATCGAGTGTAGTAACTCGTTCCGCCCCATCCTGAAGCGACAAACTTCCCTCCGGGTGGTGCCAGCGGTCGGGCCCACGATACCGATTCTCTTATAAGGATTGTACGGCGTTGTGTAGGATTGCGTCCTCTTTCATTTCAGGATACTTTCCATGCCATACACATCCCCGGATGAAATACAGTTATCTCTTTCCCCATCCTTGATGCAAGACGTTAAACTGCAAGTTAGTCAGGTCGTCCTGACCGAAGCCCAGCCTCATGCCTCCCTCACCGAGGCCTAGCCTCAGGCCCTTTGGCCTTTTTGGGCCCTAGCCCAGGCTCTTACCTGGAGTGTTTGGTGTGGTGAAGGATTATATCCACATTCATGCCAATTTGTTCAGTGTACCATACACCTCCTTTGTCTAGGGAATCCTATTCCCTGACCCTCATCCTCACTGCAAGACGCTAAACTACGAGCTTGTCAGGCCTTCCTGACCGAGGCCCAGCCTCTGGCCCCTTGGCCTTGCGGGGCCCCCGGGCCCAGGTTCTGTCCCACAAGACCATGCATTGTGGTGTTGGATTACGTCCCCATTCACGTCAGGCTACTCGCCGCATCGTACACATCCTTGTTAGGGTATCCTGCCCCCTAGGTATCTTCTAGAACTACGTATGGCTTGATTCCCATCCTTATTGGATACGTAGGACCACCCGAATGACTAAGCTTTGGGTCCAGCCCCGTCTCTTGGGAATCTCCATCCCATCTTGGATCCTTGGCCTACCCTTCCTCCACGAGGGGTGTATATGGCATGGTATGGGATTATGTCCTCATTCACGTCGGTCCTGTAATGACCATGCCATGTACCTCTCCCTCCCGAGCTGTTCCGTCGACCCTTTTCAGCGGTTCACCAATGTGCCTAAGGGTACTCTGGTTTATTACCTAGAATGCCAAACTTTACTCGGACACGTCCGCACCGGCTTTCTAGGCTTTCTGTATCCCTGCATCTAGGCTTCCATCATCTTTCACACCCAGAGGGACCCCCCCAAGAACGGCCTGGATACTACGCCCAAGGGCTCTCCTACCGTTACGGGCCAACTCCCCCGAGGGTTTCGGACTACAAATCGATAAAATCCCGCATTGCGAATATGGTCAGCGGTCGATGCACGTTTGTTGTTCCCACCTCAGGCTAACACGATATGGAGACTTTTTTTTTCGGCCATGGTTAACAGTTTTCCTCTATTGCCACGCCAACCCCCTTAAGCCCAAAATTTCAGTTACACGATTCACATCCTTCTCCAGTCTCATCATGTCCAAGTTGAGTCTCGGAACTCTTGGTACTTTTCCTCCGTGCACGTCTGCGCGTTGGGGGAACAAGCCGCATCAAAGGTGTCCTTCGGGGATCTCTGCCGACTCCCCTTTGATGGACGCCCCAATTATTGCGATAAGGATTCCCCCCCTTGTTTCCCACATTGAGTTTGACTCACATGGGCTTAGGATCGGGTTGACGTCTGCGCTTACTCGGGATGTTGTCGCCATTCACGGTCCGAGCTCTAAGACCATAAACTAAGATCTCCTCAGAACTACGTTCATCTTGATTCCCATCCTCATGGGATACGTAGGACTGCCCGGACGCCTTGTCTTCGGGTCCAGCCCATTTAGGGAGCTAGTCTCTCCCCCCCTTGTTTCACCTCTTACCTCTATATAGGCCCGTCGGCCTGAGGTCTCCCTCTCGGAGTGACACACATTGTGATGTGGGATCATGTCTCCATCAATTTTTTTTCATGACACTGTGCACATCCCCCGCCTAGCATCACCTCTGCTACGTCTGCACTGCATGACGTCAAAATGCATTCTTGGTCCTGCCACATGACCCTAAACTGTGACATTATCGTCCTGGCCGCACGACGAAAAACGGCACTGCATTGTGATGACCTCGTTGTAGAGGACGTCACGTTGGGTATTGGTCATGTGTCATGCCATTTGTCAACGCCTATCACGTCTTGATTCTTGTGGCGACACCAGGGCCTACTACCCTAGGCCTGTCGCTTCACAAAAAAAACCACTCACCTTAAAGGACAAACAAGATTTACCAAATTACGCTTCTTTTAGTGCAAGGGCCACGCCCGCATTCCTCTTTTTCCCCAGCACTGGTATCCTACCGTGCCACCCGGCAGAACTATGTATGGCTTGATTCTCATCCTCATGAGATACGTAGGAGCGCCCGAGCACTTCCCCGCAGGCCCATCCTAACCTTCATGTTCGGTCCCTCGACTCGATCATTTCCCTAGAGAACGCATGGTAAGTAGGGATTAGGTCCTCATTCACATCGGGTTTTGTAACCGCCTTCCCATGTGTCCCCTTCTCCCCTTACCCATTCATGGTCCAAGTTCTAAGACCATAAACTAAGACTCCCTCAAGAACTACGTGTAGCTTGATCCCCGTACTCATGGAGTACATAGGAATGCCTTTGCATTTTTCTTTGGGCCCAGCTCAACTCTCGTTTATGGTCCCTCGACCTGAAATTGTCTGAGAAGCACATGGTGATCGGAACCTCTGGTTCCCATTCACGTCAGGTGTCTGAGATACCCCACCGGGTGCCTCCCATGTTTCCTCCCAACCTTTGGTCCGAATTCTACGACCCTAAACTAAGATCTCCCTATTGAAAAGGACTCCCCTCCCTCTATCTAATATGTCTCGTTGTCGTATTCAGATGTGTTTTGACAAAGAGCCCGAAGTGTGTAATTTTCATGGGGACATTCCCCTCGTCCCATTACCAAGCTTCGTGAGCTCTCTATTTGGATCCTCATCCTCTTCCACATCTAAAAGGACCCTCGGACGACATGGATACTTAGCTTATGGGCGCTCCATGGATGCTAGACCTAAGGGCCCTCCAACCGTTTCGGGCCAAAGCCCTAAGGATCTTTGACAGTATTTGCGACATGGTCCCGTGTTTCAAACATGGTCAACAGTCAACCCTCATTTGTTTGTCCCCATTTTAGGCTAACGTGATATGGATGCTGCGTTTCCTCCATGGTTAATAGTTATCCTCTATCATCACGTTGTCTTCATTGTGATCCAAATCTCGAGCGTCATGATACACACATTTCCACTTCCTCATGTTCAAGTGGAATTCCAACATATTCGGCTCTATCTCTTTGCGCATCTAAGTGCACCACATGGGCATGTTAGTATCATGGGGCCGGTATTCACCAAGCATCTCTCCACCCTAACCTCCCCTTTTCTATGTCGGGAATGTCCCACCACTACTTGTTTCCCACACCAAGCATGGCTCACGTGGGCTTAGTAGTTTTGGAAGGATGTGTACCAACATGGCCAGGCTTCTCATCGTCCTGCATGATATTAAACTACGCTTCCAGAACTATGTATGGCTTAATTCCCATCCTCATGGGATATGTAGAGACACCCTTGTATTTTGCCTAGGGTCCATCCCATAGAAATCATTAATCACATCCTTCCCCTTTCCGGACCCCTGGTCGGACCCCTCGCTAGAGAGGCCCTGTCTTAAAGAAGGAAGGATCCATGACCAAACCAACATGCACATCTAGCGTACTCCCAACATGGTGGTGTAACAACCTAAGTGTTGGATTCTGTTCGGACAAACCATCACTCCATATTCCACGCTTTTCATGCCCCTTAGTCGGACCCTCGTCCCCTTTCATGTCTGAAGGTACCCCCTAACGGCCTGGTCTCATGTCGCATCGGCTCACCTACCGTCCTGGTCCAACATTCCGAAAGACTGGTCATGTTTGGCAGGACCCCCCAACAGTATGGATGCTCGACTCAGGGTCCGCCAACTGTCCTGGGTCAACATCCCGAAAGACTGACCGACAACATTTGTGACATGGTCCCATGTTTCGAACATGGTCAACGGTCGACCCTCATTTTTTGTCTCCATTTCAGGCTAACGCAGTAAGGATACCGCTTCTCCTCCATGGTTAACGGATGTCCTTTATTGTCACACCATCCCCACAGTGCTCCGAATCTTGGGCATCGTAATTCATGCTTCCTGTTTCTGTCTGTTCGGACCGATTTCAGTGCCCCTGGCGTTGCACCGTTCGTGTATGAGGGCACTCTGAAGAAATGGTAATTCGGCTGTTTTGAGAAATTTCTTCTCTGGCCAAGATTCTACCATCGTTCAGAAATCCGGACTGGTAATCAAAATCCCGGATGCCCGAAGCTTGGTCTCCACTCCTATGTTAGGTGGGATGAGAAGGCAACTATCTCCTGTTTCTCACATCGGGCTTGACCCACGTGAGCTTGGGGAATTAGCGCCAACCGTCCTACAAACATTGTAGGGATGTAACTAACCGATTTAAATAGTGGAAATCGTGCATGTTATGGCATTCAAAACAAAGGAAGAAATTGATGCACGAAAGTACCAATAAAAGTTCTTTAGTTTGTTAGAGTACCTGGGGGTCGACTCCCCCCATGGATGGTTTGACCTCATCAAAAGAGCATTGTAGCTCCACCACCCTTCGGCTTGTGGCATCCAAGACTTGCTGTCGCTGACTCTGCTCCTGCTCCTCCTCAGCAGCGGTGGGGCGCAGTTCGTCAGCCTTGGCTCTGGCCCTCTCTACCCTAGCCTGAATGGCATCCATATTTCCAGAAGCC
This sequence comes from Viscum album, assembly GCA_963277665.1. NCBI lineage: Eukaryota > Viridiplantae > Streptophyta > Magnoliopsida > Santalales > Viscaceae > Viscum > Viscum album. Next base: position 39,835 of record CAUJRU010003207.1, read on the forward strand.
TGCCTCATATGCTCCTCTGCCTCTTCCAGCTAGGCCTTCAACCGTGAGACTAGATCAGATTGGGCATTAAGAGAGGCTGAGTACTCATCTGCCCGGGTCTGCAGCTTTTGGACCTCGCTTTCAGCCTCCTGGAGCTTCTTGATGTTTGTCGCCTTCCTCCGCTGTCATCCCACGCTGAGCCCACGATCATGCTCCCGGATCTTCTCAGATATAAGATCTCGGACGAGCGTGTGAGGACGTTGGGCATCCACTCCCCCAGTGCACAGTTCGTGCAGCCGCGAGTGAATTCTGTCCATTTGGTCCAGCCATAGTGCTTGGGGGTTTTCTTGATGAAGCACATGATTAGCTTCCACGGCCGGCGGCAGACTATGATGTTGTCTTCCTCGTCGGAGGTCGTTTTGTCCCAGTCTGCGCGATTGGCAGGATCGTATGCAGGATACGCCTGCAGGAAGTCCTTGGAAGGATCTGCATCTTGTGTTGAATCCGGCATGACATCTGGCACCGAAGCAGGCACGACAGGAGTGGGACCGACCGGTCGATCCTCTTCATTGGAGTCCACCTCAATGACCTCAGGCACGACCCTTCTGGTGGTCCCGCCAGTGATGATGTGTGTTGTAGCTCGGGGATATGGGGGGACTATTTCCACCATCACCAGCATGCCCCTAGGAGGGATGCCACCAGACATCCTGACTAGCCTTGCCGCATTAGCCCACGCCAGTCGGAGAACTGTACGACAGAGAGGGACATAAACGTTAGTTGGCATATTCTACATATGATGACAAGGAAACCGGTAGAGGAAACTTATAGAGATCGACCTCCTGGTGCTTCTTTTGAGCTGATACTGACAGGACCCCATGGCGAGGCCCTTCGTATACTGTTGGAAGTTCTGGAGATTCCGGAGGAGGAACCTCGGGTGCTCTGGTCCCACCAGACGCGGAACTGGACGCAGCCATAGGTGCGGGTTCTGAAGTTCCTGCATCATCACCCGCCGAGGGGTGAGAACGAGGCATGCAAACAAGTTCCTCCTATATGGCTCAAACATTGGTGAGAAGTCCATAGTAGCCCAAGAACGGACCATGAGGAAAGAAGTTCAGAATTCTACCTCGAGAGCCTCTGCGAAACCTCCAGAATCTGAGCCTTGATCTCCGACCTCGCCCTCCTCCAACGGGCTCCCTCCTCCAGCCTCATCCTCTCGAGAGGAGTCCTCTGATTCTTCCGAAAGGGGGAAGTGCTCCCTCAGATCGGCAGTTGAAAACTGTGGAGGGACCATTCGATCCATCAGTACCCTCACCCGGTCTGTCATTGGGCGAGGGACACCACTGGAGTGAACGTAATCCTCCAGCTCATCCAAGTATTGCTCTGCCTCCACCGGAGACGCCATGAAACCAGGCTGGACTGGGCCTATGCCCAGTAACTCCATCCTGAGGTTATTCAAGTGTGCCCATATCTCGGGTGGACTGAGGAATTGTTGGATGACATCCCAAATGTCCCAGGCCTCTGGGAAGACGACATCCTCTGCCATGTCAATATGACGTAGCCACTTCCCCAAAGCTTGAGTAGATATCCTACGAAATCCCATCGGTGGCCGCCCCTCAGGATGGCCCTGCTCTTCTGGAATCACCGGATCCACCGCTACTGCCACACCCTCGGCCGGTGCGGGTCTCGCCGCCACGGCATCCCCGCCACCGTGAGAGGCCTTAGCTGCCCTCCGACTCCGACCTCAGGATAGAGGAGGCCCACCATCACCAACTCGAATAGTTGGCTGCTTTAGCATCTCCCCTGGGTAAGCAGCCTCCCAACTAATGGCATACTCCCTCACAAATCTGAAAGTGACGGTGGATGGAGGCAATGCAATTCGCATCTTCCCATCTTCCCTTGTGAACATGATCCACTGCTGCCTCATCACACACGGGTGCTCCTCGTGACGTACCTCCCAGTAGACCTACGAGGTCTGCCGCTGGAGGCACCGGAACTTCCTCGCAAACCGATACGGGGTGTATGGCTCGCAGAGCGGCTCACGATCCACTCATGCCACCAAAACTCCTCCTCGAAAGGCCAAGAGGTAAGCCCGATGCTCTTCCATTCCCCGCCCGTCGTCAGTGAGTATCCCTGTCAGCAATGGGAAGGGGTGGAAATTAAACTCATCCTCCCTCCACACTCAGTTCAGCACCGTCGGCATGGTTAATTTGAACGGGAAGCTCCCGGCCGCATTCAGTATAGAGGTGCGTAAGTTTGATCCCGGTGGTGAGATAGGGTTTTGATATTCATAGATCCCCCTGATGTGCACTGCAACCCACCCATATATAAGGTGGAAGGGCCCGCATATCCTTGGAGGCTTCTTTCCCTCGCTAATGTTCCCCAGCATTCTGTACATCTTGGTAAGCATGGGAATCCCCAGATTGACCTACTACCCCATGGCCAGTATGGATGCCATGATAAACGAGCTGGGCCGCACCCCCCATGCTGGTATCCATCACCGGTAGGATCCAACCACAGATGAGAGCCGCAATGAACGCCTCCAGCCTGACTATCGGCTGTTGTTCAGTGTTGACACTGAAACCCCAAGTCTTCCATTGGATTTCCTCCAAGACCCACCAATACAAGTGCTCCTTACCCCGTTGGGCCTCCCTCAGACAAGTTTGAGGCCTCGAAGGGAACTCTCGATTTTCTGGGAAATTCAGGAAGCGCTTGAACCACTTCTTAAAGTGGACATCCCTCACTGCCTCCTTGTCCTCTCTAGGGACGAGTGCCATTAGCGTTGACGCCAGTCGCATCATTTGCTCTGTATACTCTCACATGCTCATGATGGGGAGGAAATCATCATACAAGGCCCCAAAGATTGGAACCCCCGAAATCTGGTGGACAACCCATAGGCTGATTCCCACCGCCCCATGGTGCAGGTGAAAAGTATTGGTCCTATACGACCATCTGCTCAGTAATTCCGACATCAGTTCTTTCAGTTGATAAATGTGGAATTGGGAGGCCCATGCCGCCTCATATAAACCCACTCTTCTCAGCTCGGCCCCAAACTCCTCGCATGAGGCTCCTACCCAGTAGGCTCAGGCACAGTCATCAGTAAAGTTGTCGCCTTGGCACAGGTACCACTCATCGGACCACCCCTTCTTCGGATCCTGCCACGCTGCCTTCAGCATGGTACGGTATAGAGGAGGGGATGTCTCTAGTTGCAGTGGCTTCCCGTCAATATTGTTCACATGGTTGTAGAGACAGTTGGCGGTGACGGGTGTGAAGTCCTCTCGCGCATGACCATCGGCCACCCTGAACCATTGGTGCTGACTTGTCGTGCTCCTAAACCAGCAAGCTGGTTTGTCACCTCAGGGATGAAGACGTTGTCCCTCAGCCTGAGGGCATACAAGGGTAGTTTCTTGCACTGCAGATAGTTCTTATGACACTCTGATAGCAGTTCTGTCAAAGAGGTATGGTCCGAGTGGCTTCGGACCATCTCCCCAAGGCCCAGACAGTTGGCCATCTCATCCCTCCAGGCAACGTCGGCAATCACCCCCAACACAGCTTCTCGATGGGCCATTTCGGTTCTGACACTGAAAAGAATTTTTCAAAAAGGATCGTGAAGCTGGGTCGCGAAGCCGGCTCGCGAAGATCACTCGTGAAGATTGGTTTCAAAACCAAGCCACGAAGTCGGGCCTAGGCCGGCAAACAGGAGTTCGCTTGGCGTGGTCGCGGAGTTGGAGACCCGCGGGTCGCCGCGAAGCTCGATTCGCGGAGAGCAGGCGCGGAGGACGTGGAGCTTCGTGAAATCGAGAGCACAAAAGGACACAAAAATCGCATGAAGACAGAAGAGGTCGGCCCCCTATTTATAGGCGGCGACCCCGGAGCTTTGCGGCGTGCCCCGCCGGCGCAGAGCATCGTGGCGCGTCAGGATCCCGTGGTCGCGGTCCGCACTGCGGGCCCCCTTCGCGAAGTCGCATCGCGAAACGCTGAAAATTTTGGCGATTTTCCCTCAGACTTCGACCCTGCATCCCTCCACGGCTCCAAGTATGAGGTGGTAATTTGTTGGCGATAAAATATTGCACGAAAGGAAGGAGCGAAAAAGAAGCCTCGCACGCTGCCTCACGAAGCACCAACGCGAAGCACCCCCAAGAATCGTGGTCCCACGAAGCACCGGAGGTGGTACCTCTCTGCGAATGGCCTGACGTTTGCGAGTCCGCCGCGAAGCACTGGAGGCGGTACCTCTCTGCGAAGGGCCTAATGTTCGCGAGCCCTCCACGAAGCATCGGAGGTGGTACCTCTCCGCAAACGGCCTGACGTTCGCGAGCCCGTTGCGAAACACCGGAGGCGGTACCTCTCCGCGAACGGCCTGACGTTGGCGAGCCCGCCGCGAAGCACCGGAGGCGGTACCTCTCCGCGAACATAATGACGTTTGCGAGCCCGCCGTGAAGCACCGTCGCCCCTTCGCGCCCCGTGAGTTCTGCTTCGCGGTGCCCCTTGACTATAAATACTAGGTTCCCCCTGAGCCTAGGAGATGAACAATACGACCTTTCGGCTTCTCCACTCCCGAATCGTGAAGCACCCTTTGCCCCGGGAATCATGAGCTCCGCGAGGTACTTCTACTTCACATGCCGCCTTCGCTTTGTCTCATTTTGAGCCCCTCTTCCGAGAGGGATGCCCTTCATGAAGCTCAAGGGCATTCGCGAAGGAGGGGGATTCCCAAGGGAACCCGGGCAGCCGCAGAGAATTTATGCTTCGTGAAACACCCATCCTATACTAGTGATCCCCATGCTAAGGTAGGATCGCTACACATCGTGAAGCACACTGCTTCGCAGCACCTTGCTTCGCGAGGCACCTCCTCTTCGCAAGGCAGTGCTCCACAAATACTATTCCACTTCGCGAAGCACCCTCCACTCACACCTTTGCCCCATGCTAAGGCCAAGGCACTCCACTTCACGAAGCACACTCCTTTGCTTGGAAATTCCTCTTCCCGTGTGACCCTCCAGGTATGCACGATGTGATTTCAAAGTCCCACAGACAACACCACTCGTTGCGTTGCTTCGCCTAATGCTTCTTCTCATAGGCACGCTAACGGCTATTGCTTCTTCGCAGATCCATGCTAACGTGGACCCCTCGATGGTTCACTCTACGACCCCCCTTGACCACGACCTTACTGGTACCTTCCCTCCCCCAAGGAGCAAAGGGTACTGGTCAGGTAAGTCCTAGGGGTGTGGAGTGAACCCACCTCGTCTGAGCTGCAGGACGTTAAACTTCCAAGCACCTCGTCCTCAACACATGACGTTAAATTGTGATCCGGCCCCGTGCTTTGCACGTAGGGTCCCCCTAGCTCAGACATTTTTTACGCCACCCGCCTCTATAGAGACGGGGTCACCCCCTCCACAAGGGATGATATCCTCCTTCTCAGAGTAGCATATATCCATGGGAGAAGGGAAACCCCCATGGTGTAAGCCCCTATCCCCTCTTGCGGAAGGTTTCACCCCTGCATCTCCGTACTTCCCCACTACCAAGGTCAGTGGAGGGCGTGATTGGGAACAAGGCACCTCCCATCATTGGTCCCAAATCCCTCTTTCGCTACGCTTTTCTGCACTTCGGGCCTCCATCCTGGAGTAAGTCCTAGCACCATGGGCCGCCTAATGCGTAACCCCCTCTTCGCTTCTCACGGGCACACCCTTCGTGACGTGATCGTCAGGTCCTTTCTGCCTCTTGTTTCTCACACCGAGCATGACTCACGTGGGCTTAGAGTAAGCATCGGCCATGGAAATTCCCTCATCTAGCATGACGTTAAACTGTCTGCCCTTGTGCCGCATGACATTAAACTGCACACCCATTTGAACTACGAATAATTTGATCCATGTCAAGGCATGGTACGTAGGAAGCCTCCCTGAGGTTCAAGCCCATATCTCATTGGACTAAGGTCCACCTTCACGTCAGTTCGCTGATGACGTCTGTCCTTTGAACTACGTGGTCTTTGATCCATGTCATGGCATGGTACGTAGGAAGCCTCCCTGAGGTTCAATCCCTCCCATCATTTATTCATGTCGGTTCGCCAACACCCACCACTAGTGGACCCCCGGGTTCACCTTCACGTCGGTTTGCCGACGAAGCCCCTTTGAACTACATGGTCTTTGATCCATGTCATGGCATGGTACGTAGGAAGCCTCTCTGAGGTTCAAGCCCACCATCATTTATTCACGTCGAGTTCATCCTCGTCCCGCATGATGTTAAACTGCATTCCAGTCTGACAGCAAACCGTTGTGACCCATTTGAACTATGTGGACTTTGATCCTTGTCTAGGCATGGTACGTACGAAGCCTCCCTAAGGTTCAATCCCACCACCCATCAGACCAAGGTCCACCTACACGTTGGTTGTAACACCCCGAAATTTTATGAAAAATATTTTTTTAATTTCACTAATGTCTTGTGTTGTAAGCTACAGCAAAAGAAGCTTGCACAACACACATCCTTGACTTGCCTTGTATTACACGCAATCGCGACCTTCCTCGATAGCGTGTGTAGTACGCAATACCGAGTTTCACTAAACAACGATATGCTATTAAAATATTATTAAAACTAGCCATTATGAATATTAATAACCACCTTTTAAAATTTTAGAAATTTTATCTCTCAAAATGGACTTCATTTTTGGATTCAGAGTATCAAATTTAGCCTAAGGTGAAATTTTGGTACTTTTCGGATAACTTTCATATTCTGATGAACAGTGAAAATTACTAAATTTTAATTAAAAACAACTTTTTTAATCGAAATAATTAATAGTGATAAATTATTAATTTGAGTGGTTTTAAAGTATATTTAGAATATATATTTACAATTCAATACAATTTTGGTCATTAGATGTAATTTCACATTTACACCAGACATAAACAAGTGTTAATCTTTTGATAGTTATTATCTCTTAAAAACACGCTATTTGTTGTGATAGCGGAAATTAATTATAAAATTAATTAATGAAACTTATATGTTGGGAATTTTTTAAAATAGAAATCATTTTTGAATTCGGAATATCAATTATAGCTTAGGGTGAAATTTTGGCATTTTTCTGAAAAAACTTCAATTTTTGATGAATAGTGAAACTACTAAGTGGTAGTTAAAAAAATTATTTTTTCATAAATCTTAATTTTACCGCTTCTGTGAATGGAATTTCAAAAATCCGAGAGACACGGTTGATGTCAGTAAGTAAAATGTGGTTCAATGAGATGAAAATAATTTTTGGTGAATAGTAACTTTTTACTTTTATTTACCACGGTTAAAAGTAAATAGGGTAATTAAGGGTAAAAATGATATTAATATTACCCTAACACATGTCCTAATCCTATTGGACAAGTTTAACTCGACCAAAAACGACCTTAAGTGTAAAATATTATCATTTAGGCCCACTTGGATTAGATTAGGACATTTATTATTATTTAATTCAAAGAAGAGTTAAAATAGTTAAAATCAAATTTTATTTACTAAAACATTTTTAATATAGAGTTATACATAATATAATTTCGACTATAAATATTCATTAGAAAGCTAAAGAGATTTCCTACATAATGGTATTTTATTTTTAATTTTTATACTTTAAATAATTTAATTTATTTATGACACAACGATGATGCAGTAATTACCTTTTTAAGAAAATATTAACATAATTGATGTTATAAATGCCCAAATAAATGTAATTTGAGACTTTTTATGACTTACACTAATTTTCTAGGTTAATATGACATGTTATTGTTGATTTAAATAACTTTTTTAGAACTTATAATTCTGTTAGAAATTTCATAAAAATCATGTACCAAATAGTGTCAAAATTGACATAAATTAGTTTTTAAAAAAAATATTATATTATTAATTGTTATTTAATTCATAAAAATCTAAGGTTCTGCCAAATGACTTAGATAAGGATAGATATATTAATAATAAACAACTTGGGGTTCGTTTGGCTTCATATAGTAAGTTTATTAACCATATAGTGTAAGAAAACAAAAAGACACGGTAAAAGTTAAATTATTTAACTTAGAGTTAAATCTAATTGATAAGGTTAAAATAATAACCTAAACTTGTCTAAATCCTATTTTATGATAGGATTTCGACCCATCCCCACTTTAGCTTCAAAATAAGACCATTGGGAACCATTATAAACCGAATTTGACCTTAATATAAAATAATATTTTGAGATTTTCCTAAGATGCCTCTCTCCTACCTTATAAAAGGGCACCTACTCCCTCTCCTCCTCACACCAATTTGAGCATTCAAGCTCGTCCAAACTCTGCCAAAATCTCTTCTCCACTTCCCTAGTATCATCCTAGAGGTCCTGGTCTTCTTCAAAGACCATCCTTATTTCTTTAAGTGGAGGTTATGTGAAGGCGCGTCAAAAAGAGGTAATATCCATTACCGATCTTTTTCAATTTCTTTCTTCTTCAACTTCTTCTTCTTTAGTTGTTTCATGATAAAGTAATAACATCATTATTTCTTATATACTGATATATTATTATAAATATTAAACAACTCTAATTAACCTTCTATCCATCCTACGGAAAAAGGAAATCACCGCGCGTGCATACGTACGGAATACCGTCTCCACGCCGTGGTGTAATCTATTTTCCGCCACCACCTTAATTGGATGGGTATAATGGTGTAATGAGTAACTATATATGATTATTATAAAGTGATATTGATACTGAAATTGTATACATACACTTCAACACAATTCCACGACCATGGGAACGATATCATCGCTCGTGCGTACGTACGGACTACCTTCTCCACGACGCGATGAGATTCATTCTCAATGATTAACCATTCATGAATGATTATAAAGTATATATAATAAGTACTAATGAAATATATGACATAATAATGATACTGTATTTATGTATATTTATATGTATGTCATCTACTTAATTCCATTCAATTCAATAAGGAAACGAAAACAGCGTTCATGTGTACGTACGGACTACCGTCTCCATGAACGGTGTATTTCATTCCATTTATTGATATATTATATATATATATATTCTGAATATATATTATATATAAATCAGGTTTTACATTCTGGATATAAGTAATCATGATCCAAGTAATCATATTAATAATTACAAGTTAAAAACACGAACGACAAATGAGACGATTTTACCCAAAATGCTACTTTAACATTAATTTACAAAAGAACGGGTAATATAAAGTCATAAGTGGACCATATATGATATAATAAAAATGAATATGATTCTGGAATAAGTCAATAACATGATTTAAATCATTATACAGGAGGTTCGGACACTTACGAAGCAAATCGGACCTAAGGTAAGGGAAATGTCACAACCTCATTTTATCTGAGATTGTTTATACTTTGGTATTTACTGGGGTGTATTTTATCATCCACATCCACGTTTCCCCAATATGTAATATTTATATCCTTCTACAATAGTTTATATCAAATTTTACCCTTCTGTGAGATTTTAGTAAAAGATATGAAAGGAATCTTTTGGCGTTTTTCGTACGAGGTACTTTTTGACTTTTCCGACAAAAGTACGAGAAGAATGTTTTTTTTAACTTATACGACATGAATGGATTTTTAAAACATTATTTCCAAGAAGATTCCTTTAAAAGTTTTCAAGATTATTTTTAATCAAATTCTTTTAGATTAAAATTGTATGACATGTTAAGAGAGGAAAAATGTTTTTGAAGTAGAAAGGATATTTTCCTCAAGAATGGAGTTCAAATGTTTTATCAAAATTATTTTCCATCTAAGATAATATAGGGTTCTGTTTTTATCCCTATTATTACATTGATTTGATTATGTTTTGAGGGAATTATTTTTATGAAGTCATTTACCTTATATGATTTGTTTTATGATGTCATGATGTTTCAAGAATCCCATTTTTGTTACATGTGTTATGCGATGATGTATGATTTATGATTATGTGGCACACATAAGAAAGGATTCATTATAATATGGGTGGGGCCTATATCTCCCTCCAATGCATTGGGTAAAGATTTTATATCTCATGAGATAGACATGGCTGGAATGGTAGGTTATACCGGTTCAGTGAAACAGGACTGAAACGAGGGTGACTCGGTTCAGAAAGGGACTTTGTCCACTAAGATAGTCTTGGCAATGAGTCTTGACTAACAAGAAATGATTCTCTATGATTATGTGTGTATGCCACAAAGTTTCATGTTTTAAGTTATGATTATTGGGATTTCATTTCACTACTATGATTTATCCCATGTTATGATAATTATGCTCTCTTTTGCAGGTTAAGATTTCCAAAAGTTATGTTCTTATGAATATGATGTGATTGATTTTTCTTTTTTTTACCCTTACTGAGAATTTGAGCTCACCCTTTTATGTTTTATTTTCCCCAGGATATAAAGAAAGGTTTTAGGTAAAAAAAGGGAAGATCTTTATTGGAGATATTGAAGATCTTTCCCCACGATTAGAAGATTACGTTCCGAGTTTCCAAAGACACTAAACTATTATGATCCTTGTGTGTGTGTTTTTTTGTTATGTACTAAGTATTCCGCAAATGTAATGTAATGTCCATGTATGTCAAGATACGAGTCTCTTCATCGGTTCTCCGATGAGACCCCTTTGAACTATGGGGTCTTTGATCCATGTCAAGGCATGGTACGTAGGAAGCCTCCACGAGGTCCAAGCCCACCACCACTAGGACCCCCCTGGTCCTCCTCATTCACATCGGCCTTTCGGAATCCAACCTGAACTATGTGGTCTTTGATCCATATCAAGGCATGGTATGTAGAAAGCCTCACGAGGTCCAAGCGCACCACCACTAGGACCCCCCTGGTCCTCCTCAATCACGTCGGCCTTCCGGCATCCAACCTGAACTATGGGGTCTTTGATCCATGTCAAGGCATGGTACGTAGGAAGACTCCCAGAGGTTCAAGCCCACCACCTGTTGGTCACTCCGACCTTCTTCACGTCAGGTCACCAGCACCTGCGCGGCCTAGTGTGTAAGCCCTGCACCATCCGGACCAAGTTCCTCACTCGCGTCGGTCCGATGACGACACCCATCGGACCAAGGTCCACATTCACATCGGTTCACTGACGATGCCCATTGGGCAAAGTTCCACCTTCACGTCGGCTCGCCGGCACCATCCCGAACTACGCGGATTTTGATTCCCTACCACGGGGATACGTAGGAGGTCTCTTCGAGGCTCAATCCAAACTTCACTGTCGCCCCCGCGACCGTCCCATTTAATTCCCCCTCCACTTCATTCACCTCTACATCACCCATCCTGATTCTCACCAAGACTTCCATGTCCCAGCAAGATCATACCATTCTGCTCCCCTTCGCAGCCACCCATGGGCTGGTCCTGATATCGGCACCCCTTCAAGGTAAATTCCTCAATCTGATCCATTAAAGCTAATGCTCTGATCGGGCTGATCCGTCTCTGCTGGACGTTAAACCTATGGCATACCCTATGTTAAACACAGGAAGCTGAGGAAAACCTCAGATATACGTCTATGGTATATAATTCCCCGCGCTCGATGTGGGATGCCTCGGGCTTCCACGCTCTCGAGAATCCCTATGACAAGGGATAAAAGATAGAAATGCCAGTTCCCCAGCATCCAGACACGCTACTAATGCCTTGACGTGACAACTCCCCCGACTGAAGGTTGCTGCCCTGACCAGACCCTTTGGAATGTCCCAAAAGAAGTAGTATAATTAACCGGCATCCATGGAAACATGGAACTGGGAAGAGTTTCATGAACAACGTATTAAATCTATGAGGGAGACCCGGAAAAGGTGATGAGTTCTGAGGAGGAATCCACGGAAGGAGGAACCAACATCCCATCATCCTGTTTCGATCAAGGAGCAGACATCCCTGAAGAAGGAGCGAATGTCACCCGCCTTTGGAAATCGGGAATGCGGGGCAATAGTGCAGCGCGTCCTCCTCTGCAGATGGATGGATGCGTGCGCGCCCCGGCAAAAGCGTCGGAAACAAGCTGTCTCTTACTAAAGCATAAGATAAATATCCATAGTGAAAAACCCATCTGTGTAAATACCAAGCCTAACCCTGAACTCTACAAAACATAACTCATACAGTCCTCCACTGAGACAGAACCGAAGGCTATCAGTGGCCATCTCGAAAGTGGACAAAACCTATAGAAGCAACACCATAAATGTATCCTTGCATACTTTGATAATTCTCTCAATGTGTAGTGTTTCCATAAGAACAATTACAGCATCAACGATGTTAATTCAGGGTAGGATACACATGTTCACTATTTTTTGTATGCATGAGTTTGCCCTACAATCGAATAATATTGACCCGATGTTATGGGTTAGTGACACATAGGATGGGGTGCAGGTACCAGTCCTCATCAGTGGAGGATGATGTTGTCTTGGCCTGAGGATTTGGTGCAAGTAGAGGTTCATGAGGTTTGGTAGGTGCAGCATGGGGGCACTTGGCTAGCGGGTGCTCTTCGGAGGTAGAGGATGAGTTGTTGGAGGAGGAGGGTGGGGATCTTTTTTTTTCGAGCCATGAAGGTAGCAGAGAGGCTTGGTATTTATAGACAGGAGATAGGGTGAATGTTTGAGAAGGTTCTTGGTGATGGAAGAGGGGGTTAAGGGATAGGTTTCGGTTGTATATAGGAGAGAAGGGATATGCATGGTCTGGGGGTTCATAGGGTTTGGGTTGGAGAGGTTAGAAGGGAAGGAGGTGAGGTGTCAGGTATTTTTTGGGGTGAGTATCATGAACCTAGGGTTCACAACCTGCATATTAAAAAAGATACATCACATAGTATGTGATTTTCACTGGTGTTTCATGTCATGTATGGGTAAATTAAAATGGATTTTTGGGTAAAAGGGTACACATCGTGAACTACGGGTACACGATGTGTACTGAATTTTATTAGATCAAAATTTTTTCCTCCCTTGCCTTCAGTTTCTAGACTACCTAAAAATCTCCTAGGACTATCCTATTCTATCCTCTTATAAGATTTTATACCCTTGGTTTCCTCCCAATAATTGCTTCTTTATATGTTGAGATCTTGACTCCATTGAAGCTTATGTGAATTTAAGGCTGATGACACAACCTTCCTGGAAGTGTTCTTGCAAAATCTTCAATCTTTGACCATTCAAATTAAATGGCAGTCCAACTTTTCTTTGTATCTCAGTGGTTACATAAGGAAAGACTTGAGTTACGTTTAATGGTCATTCCCATTGAAACATCAGCTTACCTGTTAATAGTTTCAATCTTGATTTGAATAATAGAACCTTATTCCCAAGGACAAGGGTATTCCTAGAAATGTGCTAGTCATGCCATTTATTTATCTTTTCCTTATATATCTTCAAATTTGCATATGTATCTCTCCAGAGTTCTTCCCAAGAAGTCAATTACAAAATTATTGTTTCTCTAGCATTCTCAGAATCCAAATTTAGTTTCTTGATCTCCCAAAATGAACGATGCTACATCTCAACTGAGAGATGAAATTCATTCACATAAAGTAGTCTAAATAGTGCGGTGCCTATGGGTGTCTTGAAGGTAGTTCATTATTCCCAGAGTGAATCATTTAGTTTGAGGTTCCAATCACTTCGGTTAGTATTCATAGTTATTTCAAAAAAATATTTACCTCTTTATTTGATAGTTCCACTTTCCCACTCATTTTTGTGTGGTAGGGAGTTCCCATATTTTATTGGATTCTGTAACTTTCCAGAAATCATCTAATAGATCAATTTTTGAAGAGTGTTCCTTTATCAATGAAGAGTAATCTTGGAAGATCAAATCTTTCAAACAAATTCTTCCCTAAAAATTTCACGACTACTTTTTTTGTGTAATGTGAGGTTGCTTTAGCTTCAACCCATTTTGAGACATAGCCAACACCAACCAAAATATAGGATTTTACATGTGATGTGGGAAATGATACAATGAAGTCTATTCCCCAAACATCAAAGATTTCGACTTCTATGATGAGATTATATAGAATCACATTTCACTTGCCTATATTTCTGGTCCGCTTGCATCTGTCACGTCTTTGGAAGAATTCCATCACATCTTGGTGCATTGTGGGCCTGCAAAATACCCTTTTTAGACTTTTCACTACATAATGTTCAGTTCTATGATGTCATCAAGTTGGTGACATGTGACACATCTCAATCACATTGTGGGTTTCTTCTTCTGGGATACAGTGTCTTAATAGGCAATCAGTATAATGCTTGAACTATAGTGGCTCATCCTAGTAGTGATGCTTGACATAAGAAAAAAATATTTCTTGCTATTGGTAATAGATTTCATGATGTTGGAATCATGTGGGAAGATAATTAGCAATATCCAAGAACCATGGTTGAACCTTGATACTAAATAGGGTTTCATCTTGGAAATATAATTCAATGTCAACCTCCT